>JAUPMF010041920.1:1893-15990 GCA_031471435.1 Stomphia didemon | reverse complement strand
GCGCGCGCTGAAAAAAACTATTTCGAGCCTCCTTAACATGGATATCTTTCCTATTGATAATCTTTTGCTGATAATGAATTCCCAATATTTTGCATGATTGTACTACCGAAACACAACTAACGCTAAAAGTTAGTGTGTAAAAGGCAAAACCAAACCCCCAGTAGTGGCAGAGTGTGTATCAAGACAAGATATACTTTGATAAGAATGAACATGTGACAATAATGACTTCTATTAAATATGTGATGAATGCTGTGTTTATATATAATATGTTAGCCTAAGTAGCACATCTGCCTACTTGAATTCACTTTCTCCCAATAATCGGTTTTCTTTCTTTCGCTTGCAGCTTGCTTGCCCAAGTAGAATAAATATAGGCAACAAACAAAGCCCACAAACTCCTGCCATGACGTACGCTACAGTTAATAGTGCTGTGTCTGAACTCTCTGTTTCTATGTATTCACAGTCAACAGGATCTGAAAGAGAGAAATGGATATTGTATGAAGAAACATTCTGAATCTGTCCAGGAAATGATTCCTGTTGGTTGATACAAACTGACAAAAAAGGAAACAAAACAATTTCTTGATACATGTGTATACGTGTGTGTATAACCTACCTCTACTGAAAGGGCCAGACACTTCAGATCGTGGGTTCAAGCGGCCTTCAGCTAAAGAAACAACATCCACTGAGTGCAAATCAACTAACCACTACTCCAGGTGTAGAACAACATGGCCAATAATAAAAGGAACATTGGAAGAGATGTATGCTTTACCTCCACACGTTGTTGCAGCAAACCCAACTTGTACATTTTCTCTATCAAATACCACATAGAACCCTTCCATGATCACTGCCCCAATCACTGTACCTGGTATGACATGAAAAGAAAGTATTGATACCATGTCCAGTCATTGTCGTCCAGATCCCAACTCAATCTACTCACTAACCTTTGTCAGCTTTAGTGATAGCAAACTTGTAACAATGCTGACCAAGAAGTGGTCCATGTTCAATGGTCTCTCTAAGGTACAGCTGCAGGGAATGGAAAAGCACAATAAAAAAAACATTTGCTACTGTACATACAGTACATGAACATTGCTATCGTACATTTGCATGTACATTGGGATATATTGGGCAAAAATGACACTGAACAATCTAGTCTGTACCTGTGGAGGTATTTTCAGCCTAAACTCCTTTGATGAACTTATTGACGACAGCAGTGATATGGACATATCTGGGAATTCCTCCCAAGGGGTTTTGTCATAATTCCAACACATCATCTGCCGGCCATACCAAAAATCATCAGGCACACCAAGCTATTTATTCAAAAAATAACAAAATATATAGTGAAATTGTAGAGAGAGAAAATTGTAGAAACTTGGATCATCAAGCAAGAAATGATAAATGTTGACTTACTCTGTCAAATTTTCTGAGTCTGTCTAATATTGAGTTGAAAACCTCTTCAGAAACCCTGAGGTTGGTTGTTCCACTATCCACAATAGTTTTATCATAATTATACTGTAAAACAATAGTACAAATATAAATACAACACCCTAATGTGGATGAACTATAACTTGTGAAATTCAAGAATAATTAATGAGGCAAACACAATAGGAATCATAACCGTGACTCAAGTTTGTAAATGCTCATACAGATTTCGTCCTGATTTACATTATAAGCTTTAACTGCGATTTTCTCGCTCGAATTGTGTTTTATTGCCAAAGTAACTGAAAAATATGACTTTCTACATGTTTAAGTTTCACAAGTAAGATACAATATTCGCGTCTGATTTGCGGTGAGTATCTGTATCTCTGATACAGATCGGCCGCTTATATTGTATATATTACATATAACATATGGACAGACATATAACATATGGACATACCTTTTTACAGTCTAAAGCTAGACTCTCTCCATCAACAGCCATATTTGTTATAACTACTTCATAATACCACTTTTTCACGATGGGTGTGAACAAAAGATCTCCCTTGTACAGCTCGTCATCTGTGCCACCAAAAACCTGTCAATAACACAAGCTTTTCATTAGCCAATGTCTACACCCTGTCCATGTAACTCTCCCTGCACACAGCACATTGATTACCATAGTACCAGCTACGGTTGGCTCAGCAGAAGGCTCTATCTCGCTACTTCCACAGAGTTGCATAGAAAAAGAGTCTTTTAGTACGGCTTTCTGCCTTACAAACTGATCAAATACTGGAATAACACTGGAATCAGGCTGGAACAAAGAAAAAAGTTTCACAGTGTTAGATACATAATGAGTAAGTACTGTACCTACCCCTCCCTCTGTTATATAATATCATCCTCTAACACTATCTCAAAATTCAGAATTTGAAAAAAACCTTTGTACACCCTGTAGCAGACAAAAGAAATCTCACCTTTGCAAGCCGTGCGTAACCCAGCCCAAGAATACCTTCCCACATGGATCCATTGATGAAAAAGTTTTCGGATGAAAGAATGCTGGCTACATCTACCCTGACTGTGGCATTGGGTCCCTCTATGAAGCGTAACAGTTCAGAGCCAAGTTCTCCCTCCCAGTTTCCCTGTGTGTACGGCACAGACACTGGCCTGTTGAGATCTTTGTAGGAAGATGAGCTGCCAACAATAACAGACAAAGTTACACCTAGAGTCAAACCAGAGACACAATGGAACCATGTCCTGTGCTCATTTCAAAACATTTAGATGCTCAACTAATTAGTTTATCTTTGAGTAGACAAAGTTTGACAAACCACACCTCATCCTGGCACCAAGAAAATGTTTTGCCTCAAAATGAAATGCCTCTAGCACAAACATTATCTTTACATCTCTAAATATCATGGGAGATCACAACTAACAGGTAATTAAATAAAAAAAATTAAATTATAATGTTTGCACCAAACGGATACCTACTTTTCAATATGAAAATAATATGGAACATAAGGATGAGAAGCGGCCGCCACTGCAAAGTTACTGCTTCCTGTGTCAACAAGAACATTGATCTGCAAATAGAAGGGAGAGATGAGATAAAAACACACCAATTTTTTTTATATCTCAGATTATAACTACTGTAATTTTATGTCAGTTCAAAGTGGTAGACATTGTTTTCCAGGACATTGTAAAATAACCCTGTAGATTTGATCGTATTTAATTGTCAGCACTGATTACTTCAATGTCTGTTTGGTTTAATAAATTCTCTAATTCCTTTTTTGGTTAAGTATTTGAGAGCTACAGTGTGTATAACACACACACACACACACATATAAGTGTAAAATAGTGAATTGCAGGCCATTTTCACAGCTTGTATTTTACATGTAGTAATGGTAAAAGGAAGTGATTAGGAGAATAATACTGACAAGGCTCCAGAAAGAAGATGCCTGTAGCTACACTTCCATACATTTTCATTAATTGGAAATAGAGGAAGTAACAGATTACCGTACTTTGGATCAGAGAATCATATAACAAAGCTAAATATATAATACTGTTGTGTCTGCTTCTTGCTCTCCATCTCCTTTGAAGTTCAAAACTTAATTTCTTCTCTTATATTTGTGTTATCAGAAAATCTACAGCTCTCGGTATTGCAAAATGAACTGAACAAATATATCAAATAAAAAACATTCATGTAACAGGGCTTTAATTGAAAGGAATCCGTGGTCGCCATGACAGGTGCAACCATGTACATTGCCGATTTCCATTTCTCTTGTGAGCCTAGTGCTTTAAGTTTTCAGTTGCCACATTATAATGTGTGCTTGTGAAAATAATTCAATCAATGCAACTAGTTTTGAAAAAATGTTCTTTTACTGTTTAAAAAAATGATAATAAAGATTTCAGATCATTCTGTGTGTTGATATATATCGAGATAAAACTGTTGTTTGTAATTCCATCTTGAAAATGACACAGCTTTAACCCATTTTCCATTTCGTTACTCACATTCCCCATTCCCACTTTTTGAATAAAAGAAATGGAAATAAAATAAAATAAATTATTCCCATTATTTTGCTAATATATCAGACGTGCTGAGTTTGCCCGGCAGATGCTTCCTTCTTTTCGTTTCGCAAATCAAAGTAAAAGCTATAAATCAGTTTTATCTCTTGCTGTGTTTCCCGTACAATATGTCAGCCAATTCATGCAGAATGTACACAAAGTTCCAAAAATTAGTTCCCCCATTACCTTATAATTATGAAATTTCCTGTTTTAAGAAATAAATGTTCACGTTAATTTGTCCGTTTAGTTAGAAACCTGTACAATTACTCAATAATCTTTTCACGAGAGCAAAGCATAATCATGGCTGCTAACTCACATCCCTTCGCTGAGAATGTTCGACAAAATCACCATCTTTTCCTTCACAGAGTTCAAAACATTTCGCACTGAGAAGTACCCATTGTATTTGATAAACAAGCTTAACGACAACCGATAAAATAAACTGGCTTTCATCGCTCCTTCACCCAGAAAAGCCGTAAAGTCAATAAGAACAGTGTTGGTCATTTCTTTCCAAAACACGGAAATGTTCTTGTACGAACTGTTAAATGCCCAGAAAGACCAGGCTAATTACCCTGCTAAACCTCTACTAATAGCACTAAACTAAATAAGAACAGATAGTTGTGAGTTGAACAGGGAGAAAAGAGACTGACCCGTTGCGGTGGTTTGCCTAGATGAGTGGCGATGTAATAACCTTGTCCTGGTCGTCCCTTCAGGTTCTCCATCGGAACACCATTCGTGTCTCGTAGATCTCGTTTATTTCGGAGCAGAGGAATTCGGTGAATGGACCTTTTCTTCATAGCTTTAAGTTCGTAGCTTAAGTCCAATAAACACACAAAGAAGAGCCACAGAGACGTCCAGCACAAGTCGTCGTGGATTCGCATGTTGTTGAGTTGTTTTGGGCCGATTATCATACAGAACCGAGTTTGCCTCAGTGAAATACAGGCAGAACTAAACCAAGCCAGTCCTCGTGAACACCCATAGAGCTAAACTAAGTACGCCTATCTATTAACGCTAGGACATGGTTTGTGCTCCACGGCGGAGGTACGCGGCGTGTTTCTCAGTTGCGGTGTAGTTGTTCATCTTCCATGTTGATTCTCCTTCGAGGCTTGACGTCACGTACGTTAGACCAAATGCAACATTCACTTCCGGCCATCCTCGACTCCGAGTGATGCGATCACGGCCGCGTTTAGTAGATGAACATTGATCCTTTGTACATCATTTCTTTTATGGAATCAAGGGCGTCTCCTTAGCGTCGACATTCTGTTAGCAAAGGGAGTGTCCCAGAAGAATGTCTCTTTCAGAAAGTCATTAGCACCGGATTGTGTGATTGACATGGCATTTAATATTATGATTTAGTAAACGATGTTGACTTATTGCCAAGGGACCTTTTTATCACAATCACTGACAAGCGTCGACAAGCCTAGCACGAGGCAAAATACAAAATGCTCTTCTATTTTTTTTTATTAAGTGATTTAATTATTTAAATTTCAAACATTTGCACAGAGCCAAAAATCTCGAAAAGCGGCTCTGTCAGTGATGTTTACGCCCAAACGAGAAAACGCGATATGATGATGATGATGATGGATATGATAATGCGGAATCATCGATCAACTTTCAAGTGCCATGGTAACAACCACTGGCCATAAAGTATGCAGTCAGTCCAAGATGGCGGCCGACGATGGGTGATCACATGCGCGTTGATTTGGTTCCATTCTTTCGTAATGATCGTATCGTACAGCTGAATTTCTCCATGAAATACTTGAGGAATATTTTCTCTATGTGTGACCTAATGATGTCATTGTTTAGTATTTGATGGTATTTTAGTATTTGATTACATGGATGTATCGCATAGCAGACCAATCACAGTAGAGATCATGCTACAACGTGCTCAGCAATCGAACATATCAATTGAATAATTAGAGCAAATAATAGTTCAGATGTTGAGAATTGTGTCAATGTCGACCTCTAAAGCGACGCGGAGGCTCAGGTTACTTGCAAACTCCATAAGGTTGCCAACGTTAACACCCTTATGCTCAGGTAAGCCGACACACTGATACTAATATATATATACTGGTTTGATATTTGTCAATATTCATACGCTTTTTTCAATTTTTTAATTGTTTGGATTTTATATAAGACAGGAAGCCCACAACATGATTGTGATTGATCTATAAATAGAATCAACAACATGGACTGGTAGCAAATGAATTCTTGTCTTTGCAGATAGTAAAGTGAGCATTGGTGATGTCAGTATCAAACTGCGACAACCCTCCCATCCTGAACTAGTTCCTGTGAAATATGGTACATGCAATAACCAAACCCAATGGTTAATTGAATTATCTTGAATGTCTGCTGTATGTATCTTGTATTGCAGAACATTGTCATAGAAGGATCAACAAAGCCTGATAACTAATCAGTGTGTTAATGTTTTAGCTTCTGAAGAACTTTCACAAACTGCTTTGAACACTTTAAGATGGATAATGCAGAAGGTGTGTCAAAGACTAGTATATGATACCCAAATGTTTATAGTATTACTACTACCAGTATATCTAAAATCCTGACTTTTATTCTATTGTAGGATAAACTAGGCCAAGATGTGTTCTTAATTGGTCCCCCTGGTCCATTGAGAAGAGCTCTCGCTATGCAGTATCTGGTGAGCAATATCATCTAAGCAATGATGTAGTATTACTTATACATTCTAATGTTATATCATCATCACCAAATTAATAATGTGTTAATCCAATTTGTACCAGGAGCTCACCAATGCTGAAATGGAATATTTGGCCTTGACGAGAGACACTACAGAGTCTGATTTAAAGCAAAGAAGAGAAATCCATTGTGGCAGTGCCTTTTACGTTGATCAGTGTGCAGTGCGAGCTGCAGTAGAGGGAAGAGTACTGGTGCTTGAAGGCATAGAGAAAGCAGAGAGGAATGTCTTGCCAGTACTCAACAACCTGCTGGAAAACAGGTAATAGATAGTTAAGACTTTGCTATTTAAGTCATGATTTGCTTCATTGTCATTTATTATTGTTAAAGGGAGATGCAGCTTGAAGATGGCAGATTCTTGATGTCAGCTACAAGATATGATGCCTTACTAAAGGTAAGATGTTGTTGATGTGGTACTCATGTGCATGTATACAGTACATCAGTTTGCGATGTATATAATACTTGTCTTGACCAGGAACACACCAAAGAGGAGCTTAATATCTGGAATTTGGTGCGAGTTAGTGAAGACTTTAGAGTCATTGCACTTGGACTACCAGTGCCGCGTTACCATGGTAACCCTCTTGACCCTCCCCTCCGGTCACGATTCCAAGCAAGAGATGTTCAGCTTTTACCTTATAAGGTATTTCAGATATTTCATGCAAAACAAATTCTGGCTTCAGTTTTTGTCCCATTCATTCATTCATTCATTGATTTGAGTATTTATTTTGTTAATTAGGATCAACTTGCTGCCCTCCAAATTGCATGTCCCCAGATACCCCAGGAAAAGTAAGTTAATCATATGTACACAGAAAGATTTGGATTACACTACAAAAGATTGCTACAGACATTGATCATGAATAACCTAATTTGTTTCCATTGTAATTATATTTCAGACTTGTTCAGCTGGTGTCATTTGCACAAACTCTACAATCTTCTGAGTTGTCGTCAGTCGGTCTGCCTGACTTTCCCATGCATAATTTAATCAAGATTGCCAAGATAATGGTATATGTACTCATTTACATTGCATGTTATAATGCATGGCTTATAATCGCATCATATATTATTGACGTACCGGTATATGTATGTGTTTCAAGGCAATAGACCCTCAGCATTCAGTACAAGATCTCATTCACAAGTTGTATCCTCATGACTTAATACTGGGTGAGGAAGGACAGAAGGTTGTACACAATGCAATAAAGGTACCATTCATTGTCATATGTATGTAGGATGAGCCCCTCCCCCCTTACAGTCTTAGTCTTCCACTCTGAATCATTTGTCCCACTAATGTTACCATTATCTATCTGCAGACATTTCAATTAGAGAAGAAAAACGATACACAAGAGACAAATCAAATAGAAAATATAGATGTAACACAATCGGCTGGTACATGTAGGTTCCCTGTGGCAAATGTGCATTTGAAGAAAAGTGTTTATACTGTTGCCATGGAAATACCATGTGGCATCAAACCCAGACACCTTACTGAGCAGAAAACAGGAAACAGCCACGAGGTAGACATGATCTATTCATGTTAGTCTATCATATTGTGCTGCTAATTTGATTTGCTTCTATGTTTTTAGTGCAATATTAACCATAATCATTGACCATGTAATTCTATTCCAGGCTGACTTTGTGATGACTCCATACCACAGTAACCTGCTGGCGGCCATTGTAGAGTCTCATGCTGTTCATGACTTGTGTTTGGTGGGACCAAAAGTATGTTTACAATATCTATAATGACCAGTCATTTGTTATAGAAAGTCATTAGTGTTATCGTTACATGATCTTTTCTGGTCATTTGTTCCTTCAGGGTTGTGGTAAAACAGTTATTGTGCAGCAGTTTGCCAAGATGCTTGGCTACAGAATAGAACCTGTGGTTTTATATCAAGACATGACGTCAAGAGATCTTGTACAGCAGAGGATAACCCTTGCTAATGGAGATACAAGCTGGAGACCATCGCCGCTTGTAATTGCAGCATTAGAGGGTCATATTGCTGAATTAGATGGGTTACATCGAGTAAACCCCGGAACGCTAGCTGTTTTACACAGGTATGCGATACATGCATATGATTTTGAACTTATCCATTGATTATCAAAACCTTTAGACCAGTTTTGTATTTTGATGTAATAGAGAATAATGTTGTGTTTCTGTAGACTTGTTCATGACCGTGAGCTGCAGCTGTATGACGGCACCAGACTTCTGGACCAACATCGATACGACTCTTTAAAACAGAAGCACATGCTGTCCAACAAAGAAATGGACTCTAGGTTAGCGTCCTTATGTCTTCATGCTACATTCATATCTTTTGTTGTTTTCAACATTACCAAAAAATTAACATAAAGTGTTTGTCACTTACCAATAACTTCATACCTCTTTCTTATGTCATTGTTTTCAGGGGTATATTCCCCATACACCCATCTTTTCGTATCATTGGATTGGCTGAACCACCTGTCATTGGCAGCAATATGCTGCAGTGGCTCAACTCAGAGGTGCTGTCCATGTTTATGTTCCATAAAGTGTCTCCACTGTCTAGAGAAGAGGAAGCTCATGTCATATATACGATGGTGAGAACAGGATTACAATACTCTAGCAGATCACATAAACATTTCACTTATATTATATGACAAATATATTCTAGTTGTTAGCGGAACAGTGAGTAGCATCCAATAACATGTTAAATCGTCAAGTTACCATGTAAATAATGTTCCAGTATTCCCCTGTAGGTTCCTGATGTTCCAAGAACTGCAATGGACAAACTACTGAATCTCACTGACAGACTAAGAAATGCTAAAGACACAACTGTAAGTACAGCAGAACATTATCTTGAATCAATGGATATCATGTTGATGAATAGACATACTTTATTTTCCCAGGTTTCTTCCATTTCATCATCTCTGTCCACACGACAGCTGCTTCGCATCGCACATAGATTGTCAAATTATCCAACTGAACACTTAGAGCATTCTATAAACAAGGCATGTTTGTCACGGTGAGCATGTTTAGCCGATATATATATGTATAGAGAGAAAGAGATATATAGGTTCAAGTAAGATATATTCTTCATTAAAGCATGTCTGATGATCTCGTAAGAGTGAAAGTAACAGCTAAAGTGATGTCTTCAATTCAGTCTATTTACAATCTACATATAGATATATATTAATGGCAGTTTTTTTAGTTTCCTACCAAAGCTAGCTGCTACAAGTCTGAAGAAAGAGCTGATAGATGCAGAGATACAAGCTACCAACGAAGATGCTGCTACTGGTATAACCATGAAAACCCCAATAACCAGTAAGCAAAGCTACACCAATAAACATATCAATATCAATTAGATTCATAAGCCTCTCACCACAAAAGAGAACTACTTGTCTATCTGTGCTTGTATATGTAGTTCTCAAAATGGTGAGAGAGATCAAATCTTGGACTTTTCACATACATGGTGTACCTCCGTGTGTAGTAAACACCAGGAACAATGATGGTGGTCTTCCAACACAAAACAACTCCAGACCTAAAGCTACCATGACTGGCTAGATGTTGGATTGTTTACCTTGTTTGTGTTATACAGGTGAGCTCAAAGATGGTCACCTCCAGATAGGCCAAACGTTGATGCCTGTTCATAACCCTGACAACAAGACCAAGGTTCCAGATGTGCTGTTTTATGATATACCCCAGGTATGAACAACATCCCTGGGTTATAGTGACGTCACCCAAAGAATAGTTACAGTTCTTGTGTTATTGTTGCTTGTGTTGCCATTGTCATCATTGTGTTGTTGCTTTCAGCATTTGAGTATCATGGAAGACATGCTGAAAGACTTTGCTCTTGGAGAACACTTGCTTCTTGTTGGCAATCAGGTGCTCTAATTATGTTGTTCATTAGGACATTATTTCTTAGTATGATTCTCTAGACTCTCAAGAAGGGTGGTGAAGAGGGTTTTTTGTGCTATTTGGTCTGGTCAGGGTGAAGCACTGCCATCCAGTAATGAATCTCACCACAAAGCAGAACTACTTGTCTGTCTGTGCTTGTAGTTCTCAAAATGATGAGAGAGATCAAATCCTGGGCTTTTCACATGCAAGGTGTCACATCTCATACCTCTGTGTGTAGTAAACACCAGGAACACAACATATGTATTGCGCTTGGACCGTGCCTGGACCGTGCCTGGACCGTGCCTGGACAGTGACATGGTTGTTATAAATGCTGTTATTATTATACCTACAGGGTGTGGGAAAGAACAAAATTGTGGATCGATTTCTGCATCTGCTCAACAGACCAAGAGAATATATACAACTACACAGGTATAGCCAATCACAGTTGATCTCCCATGACGTCACTACCTTGTAACCATGGTTATCTCACATATCGTTACAGAGACACGACTGTCCAGTCGCTGACTCTACAGCCAACTGTACAGGACGGCGTCATCATCTACGAAGATTCGCCACTGGTAAGTCAGTTGTGGTACTTTACCGAATCATCCAGTTGTTGTAATCGTCCCGTCCCCTCCCCCAACAGGTCAGTGCTGTCAAACACGGTCACGTGCTTGTCGTTGACGAAGCTGACAAGGCCCCTACCCACGTGACCTGCGTGCTGAAGTCCCTGGTGGAGAGTGGCGAGATGGTGCTGGGTGATGGCAGAAGGATTATTAAAGGTACGTCATGTTCAAACCATTAGGCCCTGGTGTATACTTACTGTCCAGTAACGCGTTATGATTCTACTGATGTCCCTAGGTGATGATGGCGTACCATTACCAGCAAATACCATCCAGGCTCATCCAGATTTCCGTATGATTGTGCTGGCCAACAGACCTGGCTTTCCGTTCCTGGGCAATGATTTCTTTGCTGCACTGGGTGAGAAAAATGACGCGGGACAGAATCACCTTCTCTTTAACCATTTCCTCCGTACGAGTTGTTACGGGTAGAAGGAGATGGAGAAGGAGATCTAAGCCACGTTGTGTACTGTTGTTTCCCGTAGGTGATATCTTCAGCTGCCACGCCGTCAATAACCCCGACTTCCCATCTGAGATGGTCAGTAAACCACACTGCCTGTATGTACCAAATAGATGATGATATTCATGGTCACTACTGTTTGTTCGTAGGCGATGCTTCGTCAGTACGGGCCGGCAGTGCCAGAAGACATCCTCGTTAAGTTAGTCAACGCGTTCGGTGAACTCAGGTCTCGAGCTGACACGGGACTCATATCGTACCCCTACTCGACGAGAGAAGTCGTCAGTGTTGTCAAGCATTTGCAGGTATGTCACTAGTTCTTGTGTGACAGTCTAGCGCACATGACGTCATCTTGTATCATCCAATCGCAGGCTTTCCCTGACGAGGGCGTGGCTAGCGTCGTTCGTAACGTGTTTGACTTTGACTCGTACCACCCTGAAGTCAGGGACGTCGTGCTGGAGGTGATGCATAAGCATGGCATACCCATGGGCACGTCTAGCAGGAGCATCAACCTTGTCAACGAGTAAGCAACACTCACCGCACAACTAACAGACTGTTTCTATATTGCATATTAAAAAAAAAAAATTTTTAACCAATTTTTCTCGATAAATTATATTGATAATCCGCATTTCAATGTAAAATGAATATTTGCAAAAACATGAAATAAAAAATCATTTCAGACCTAGAGTGGTTATTAGTTTGTTTATTTAGTTTGTGACGGAAATGAAAGACTGCAAATATAATGTGTTTCTTTGTAGGGTTCCATTGCCAGCCCCAGTCTTCTTGGCTCACTGGCAGATAGCAGACGGGGAGCCTGGAACGGGCGATGTTATCAACTGTCAAGTTGAGGAACGGAAACTTTATGTCAAGGTGAACACACAACACTATGCACAAGATGCCAACGGGTCGGTTTAGTGAATGGGTGGTCAATGTTAAGGGGTTGGTCGGTTGTAGGGAGGTCAGTACAGAAGCAGTCTGAGTAAGTTTCTTGTCATTCAGGGTCCCAATCTCCTCTCGACTTCAAAGAAAACCCTGGATAAATCGATCGATCGGTCTAGAGTTTTCACGGAGCAGTTGAGTCACTGGAATCTTCCTCTCCACGAGGGCAGCTTTGTCAATTCTGTTGCTGTCGGGCCAGGTTTGTACGTGAATTGTACCAGTTCAAGTGCAGGATTACGGTTACTCATGTGGGGAAGGGAGAGGATTGTTGCTACACCTGTGAGGGAGGGGCAAGATTACAACAAGCTAACAAATCCGTTCCAAATCCGATATTTCAGGTGATTTGCGTGGTGACTGGATCCATACGTTAGCTCTCAATCCCGTCACACTACTGTCTTCCCAGTCAAGCCAACATTCCGTCTTGTTCACCGATCTGTTCGAGTTATTTCCCAGGACATACTTGTCAATTCTCCCTCAATTACAAATGGCGGCGCTGGGTGGGGAGCTCATGGGACACGTGCTGCTGTTTGATCAGGACACGAACCAACTGATGCACATCGATCCCACCAACGCTGCTATCAGGTTCTTGACTTTTCAATCGGTCGCTCAAAATACGAAGCGAAAACTGACTCAACACTTTTCCATGGCCGCAGAGAAGAGCAAACTCACCATGAATTCTGATTTCTCCCATGAAAACTGGGTCTCTATTCACCAAGAAGACAGCAGCAAAATGGACATTGTAGACGTGATGGGAGGCGTCACCCAACATATGACATTCCCATTTGTGATTGGTCAGTTTCATCCTTTCTCACGTGATCTTTGGCTTCTCGGAGAGACTGGTTCCGACAGGAAGTATTTACTGGCAAAGCCTTACCCAGAAGCCCCAGTGCCCTGCATGCTGTACCCGGTCACCGGTGACACGATGAACCACGAGTCCTACTGGCAGTCGATGTCTACTCGGAGTCTCCCGACGGATATCTTGTGTTCGGCGTTAGGGGACGACAAGAGGTCGAGAAGTAATCGATTGCTGACAGACAAGCACCACTACGCTACTATAGCACTGGCTCAACCTGATCAACTGATTCTCAAATCTCCCGTTAGTTTGTACGCTTTTCCAAGAGCAAAAGCGCTGGAGTTCGATGCGGAAAGTGAGTTAACTGCCAGCAACTCATGCAACTCGGTATATTCTTAACATTTCCATCTTTTTCCCTAGAGAAAAAACCCAAGACAACATACGAATCCAATCAATTATCTGTCGAGTGTGTGTCTCCCGTCAGCCTGCCAGGCATTGGGCAGGTCATTCGCCTCGTACCTCGCTCCCATGTCACTGACGAGGCAAAGGGTAGCGATCACCAAGATAGCCCGCCCGCTCGTGAAGGGCAACGAACTGTGGGATACCTAGAAGTAGTGGACGTAGGACGGCAAACGGTACGATACCTGCCTTTACTTAGCCGTCCCATTATTTCTCTCTATGTTGAAACACCTGTTGTCATGGCTACTACATGTGACGATGGCCTGGTAACAGTGGACGCTGCCGGTCAAGTGCGACTGTG
>JAUPMF010041810.1:5121-16002 GCA_031471435.1 Stomphia didemon | reverse complement strand
TATACACACTGTGAGCAAAACAAATAGACTTGACACGTGTGTGTGCCGGTATAACCCACATGACGTCACCTCTCAAAGAATTTGTTTATACCGGTATATTGGAAACCTCGCTTATACCGGTATACGGTGTGAATATCGGAAATCTCGCTTATACCGGTATACGGTGTGAATGCCGGCGATACCGGTATATACCTGTTCCAGAACTCTCCTTTCCCCTCTACTGAAAGGATGAATATAATGTTCTTTTAATGAAAGGAAGAGTGTGAAAATATCTTCAAGCATTGAATTTACCTTGTACATTGTAAAATAATAAGTGCTTGCTTGTTACAAACAAATCACAATATTTTGTGATAACTGAGTTCAATAATTGTTTTATAATTGTCAGCCATTGAGATTATATTTTGTAATATTTGATGGATCACAAGTCAAACAATACCAAATGATATAAATCATTGGAACACAATAATATTTACCTCCTGGTGCTGTTGGATTCTCTGTATATTCGTCAAAGTTGTCCAGCACTATCATCTGCAGTAATTAATGAAGAAGTGACTGATCAAAATTTATATGTAATTATAAAGATCTTTGTGACTATCAATTGATCATTGATTTTAAAATTCAATTGATTAACTGTAAAATTGATTGATCAATTGGATTTCCAATCAATTGGAATTCATCAAATATTGCATATGCCAGGATACATGTATATGCATGGCTATTAAACTTACAATATTGGAGCAAATTTGTTTTAATTAAGACATTATGCAAAATATCACTTTGTTAAGCCACATCAATTCTAAAATTAAATCCAGAAAAAAACAATGAATATCCGATCTTTATGTGAGATTTGGTATTGAAAAATTATATACCAATCGATGCTATTCGAGCAGACATCCACTTATCGATTGGTGATCGATTATCATTCAATTAAACGCTTTTGTGTGCTTATTGATTATTGGGCATACAACTTGCAAAACTGCGATCAAGTCTCATAATTGTGGTTCTAAGCTTGGCTGCCATCGGTTGCATCTACCCGTGGACACACATAAGGAAAACATGTTCTGTCACGACGTCAAACTTTGTATGTTTCAACCGTCAAACTTTGAAGTTTTTTTTTCACACTTCAGCGGCATTTCCAACTTGTTGATTCAATTTTCTTGGCGATAAAGACGAAGATTTGTTTCTGTACGCTTAGTACATTATGAAAAAAAAACTGTAAGCGTTAAAAACCTGACTGCAAGTAGTTTGTGCCAGCAAAGTTATAACAACAGGCAGCAAAACTTCAACGTTCGACAGGTGAAACATACAAAGTTTGAAGTCACAACAGAACATGTTTTTGTCTTGTTTGTCCACGGGTAGATGCAACCGGCGGTATTAAAATATAATTATTTTTTTTCGTTTTTTTTTTCAGCAGACAGCTTTTACAATGTACATGCAAACTACATTGGCATGAAGGAAAAGTTCAGTTGTAGCGATTGCCTGTGTTGCACGTAATTAGGGTTACTTTACCAGTTAGCTTCACCAATATATTTCTCTATTGACCTTTACAAAGCGGCTTCGTAAAAGCTATTACTTAAGGCGCGTTCACACTAGACTCGAATTATAATCGAACCGTGAATCAAGTATAATTGGAATGTGTTCACACCTCGAATGATAGTCACTAATTACAAACGAATCATAATTACTTCGAACAACCTCACGGGGGTTGTTTGAAGTAATTATACTTTGGAATTCAACTGTAACTCAAGATGGCAGAGAAGCAGTGGTGGAGCGAAGAGACCAAATGTCTCATAGGTTTTTGGAGTAACGAAACTATTCAAAGGAATTTGAACAATATGCATGCACAACAAGAACGGTATATGGGAAAGCATTTGCCAATATATAAATAAATTAAATAAATAAATATATAAAAAAATGCTTAGGTAAATTTCTAACAATGTTATACTTTAGGTACTTATTATTCAGGCATGACATATCTACAATTAACATTATACGCACCTCTAAACATTATGGCAAACCATTTTGAATGAGTGGTTACAAGTGTGAACACGAGTAGGACAACACTGCATTGAATTAATTATAATCAGAGTAATCATACTCGGAACGATTATAATTCACTTTAGGTTGGAACGCGACTTTAGATTTTATTAATAATCAGTTTGAAACCTCTAGCCTAATTATTACTTGTTCTTGGGTTACAAAATGCTTCTGCATTTGTAGGATTAAACTAGCTTCTTCATTTTAATTGAATTTAGTTAACTGTTCATTACTGTTGTTGTTCAGAAAGTTCATGAGATGCCAGACGACTGACGAGTCAAAGTATTGCAAATAAAGGACTTCCAAAAATGCATATAATTAAGCTTATAAGTAAAGGCCCCTATAAGTTAAGCTTAAACGATTAAAGGGTTTAAAAATAATTACCGCATTCACTGCCATCCTTGAGTTTTCTCTTCTTTCTATTCGGATTGTACGTTCCCTCCGCAACCCTGTAGTAGGATCAGTAGCGACCTCGAATACCTGGGCTTTTGTCTGTGGCTTTCGTTTCCTTTTGTCGTTTGCAATCGAGTCCAAGCAATTCCCGACTACTCTGTAGTATCTTTTTCACATTCGGTAGTCTCAAGTTTCGAAGTTTTACTTTTCGGCCTGTCATGTGAAATGAGAACAATATGCTTAAAGCTTTCGAAATGAAACTGTTGCAGCTAAAGAACAGCTTTTAAATTTTCAAACGATACCTACCCAAGCTCTGTTCCGCCATTTTGAATACATGTGCGATCGATGTCAATGTAGGAACTTTTTGTGCATGGCACCAGGATTATTATAATGGTAATTTTGACGTGTTTGGACATATGATGATTTCGAGGTCGATACCAAGTTGCCTAATGGATGGTGTAGGTTTTGCAGTCTACTCTTCGTATTGGGTGTTTCGCATTCACCCCCTTTTTCAACTCGTTCAAGTGTTGTAGCTGTAGGACAGGACTGACTACAGCACTTTAAATTACAATTTTGTAGTTAGGGTTGGCCTCTCTCAACATCAAAGCAAACGCTGGGGTATTCAGTGTTAATTTGAGGGTGACGTTGACCGGATTTAGCAGGAAACGGTCACTGGACAGCATATCACAGTGTAAACCTCAAACCAAATCCACAATGTAACTTTTTTGAGTGAACTTATTATAGCGTGTTTTGAGTCTTGTGTTGGTTCCAGTTGTAGCACAATCGCCACTGTCCATAGCACCTGCTATGTCTTTGTAGTAAAGGCCCCCGGTTAGAAGAGACTTTTTAGCTGCTCGACCATAACTTAACAGAGTTACTTTTGTAACTGTAGGTTCCCGTTGATTGAGTGACTTGAATTCCGTTGAGAAACAAATCGACTTGTTTGAACAAGCTTTGTAAGAAATTGTTTACGGGTGCGGTTTTTTCTCCAGTGTCAAGATCTGAGCCATCAGCTTTGGTCACTTTTACTTTGAGTAATATTATGGTCTTAGCTAAATCCAAATAGTTTTCTCTTCCCACAATTTGAAACTTTATGAGTGCTGTTCACTGCGTCCCGAGAATTCGATCCATTTATCTGAGCAACTTTCTTGCAGTGAGTGATCTAACAAGATTCTAGGGTATTTGTATACGCATGATTGTCGATGCAAACAAGCAAGCTTTGTGACCACGTGGCCATCTTTTTGAACCCGAATGCGCATGGGTCATTTTGCCTCTCGAATCAGATCAAATGCTTTTATCATTGTTTGTTTATTCAGCGGCTCAGCCAATCAGATGATTCGAGTATGTGACGTGGAAGGCAACTATCACAGTGTGATCAGGTATCACGATGGCTTTATGAGGCAGAAAATTGGACCAATCAGCTGCATGGCAGTCATGGGCAATCAGAGTGTTCACTGATTACTTGCTCTCTTTGTATTCATTAAATTCACTTCAAATTTTCAAATTTTACTAACTTTTGACATGCTCTTTCAAGTCATTATATTTTTGTTGGTCTTGGATTAAAATTTAAAATGTCACGCAAGACCTGCAAATTCCCCAATGACTCTTACAAATATATAACACGCTATACATTTGTTTGGTTTCTCTAGGTCAATCTTGCTGCTGGCAGCGCAGACTCATTTATTTCCATCTACTCCACCGAAAAGAAAAGATGAACGCAAGCGATAAATCAGGACGAAGCTTACCCGGGACGGGATCTCAAGTGTCACGTGTCACGCTCCCTGTCCACTTGTGGCCCATCCAAGTTATCGATTAATTCCAATCAAAAGCAAATCCAGTTTTTACAGGTGTTAATATTGTACAAAATATTTTGAATATAAAAAACAGTCTTCCAAATAGGAAGGGAAAATTTCGCAAAACGATAGCTATAGCAACATGTCAAAAATATGTAAGAATTTGATTACTGAAAAGTGGTTTTAGTTTAAAGTTTTAATGTCAATAAAGCTAAACAAAATTAACTGGCAGTCGCTTTGATTGAACTCGTGGAGTGTGCGAAGTAATAGAGTTGAGAGTTGAGTCCTTCAACTATGTAAAAAAACTATATACACCGTTTCCGATAAACTTTGTCACCCGTGAAGGCCATAAGCTAGTGGCGCGGAGCATCATGGGTAGCCATTATATCCACTTTAACACGTACCCGGTACCTAGGGGGATTTTCAAAACAGTCAATAAAACATGGACACGTGTAACGGTGGCCATGCTGACTGCTTTGAAAATCCCGCTTTGCTGTAAAGTGGATATAAAGGCTACCCATGATCCTCCGCGCCACTAGCTTATAGCCTTCACGGGCGACAAAGTTTATTGGAAACGGTGTATAGACGGTGTTGCTCTAGATAATTTGATGCAGGGGGAAATGAGGTTTATAGGGAGGGTACCCCATGCTCTTAAAAATCCTTCAGGTGCTTATTCACAATATAGTAAATCGTTATAGTACTACAAAAGAACACAGGTATTGACATCTGGACACAGGCGCGCTATGTGCTAGAAACAATGAACATGTCAGGTTTTCAAAATGAAGCTCATTGTTTAGGTATTTTTGGTCTCGTTAAAAACAACGACCCACAACTTGAACAAAATCTCAAAAGCCTTTCATCCCACAACAAAACCACTGCAAACTCGCGCCAAAAATGTCACTGATCAATCTTGTTTATATGTGGGTATATTGTAGGTATGCATATCAAACATATTTCACACAGAAAATTTGTTTAAGCCATCAAAAAACGAGGATTGGATCGAAAAAAGCAACGTTTTTTCAGAAATTTCTCTTATTTTGTTCTCGAGTTCGCCTTGATTGTAAGAAATATTAACCTCTGAAGAAATAAAACAATATCAGGTTGAGTTTATTGCCGTGAGGTTTTGATATTTGTATGCCACCATACATTCATGATCATTTTTCACACTGTTCATGCTTACGATCACATGTCTTCATTCAGTAAATCTCATTTTGGTCTACCTGTGGCCAGTTGAAAGTATATCCGGGATATTGTGAATAAGCCCCGCGCACCAAAGCTTCTCGAATCAATATCAGACTAGTACTTCGTGACTTCGTGTAAGTTCGGTTTCGGTGAACTTCCAATAAGAATAGAACATTTCAAAAGAATAATTAAATACAGCGAAGAGCCCCAATAATAGATCACCCATGAAGTGCTAACCCTACGAACCATTCAACAAACAACGTCGAACACGAAGCACGAAGTGTTTCGATCTGAACCTGGAAACAAAGAAATGTAGAGAACTATCAGACTACAACATTACTGAGAATGTTCCCTGTACTTCTACAAAGAGACTGGGTGAATTCTACGCCGAGGTGAGTAGTGAAACGGGTTATTTTCAAGACTAATCCAAACACGTCGTGATCAGCGACCGAAACTGTAACTTCGCAATTTTTTCCAAAGACTTTCGCTTTCAGAAGACTTCTACCGCACCATGTTTATACACATGTACGGGTTCTATAGCGATGGTTCTATAGCGATGGTTCTATAGATTGTAAGCCGCCTTCTATAGTCGGTGCATGTTTTCAGTGTCAGATAAAGCGTTAACTTGATTAGCTGTTCTAGATAACCTAATTATGGTTAAATGTCGTCGACAAGGCAGCTAGCCTTGGTTTTTCAGTTTTGTGAATCGATTGAACTAAATCTGTTGGTATCAACCTAAAATATCAGCATTTTGAACTTGAATTCATCCATATATGCTTTTCTGTTGTTTTTTCTTCTTTTTTGAATCGAGATTCGAGATTTTGACTCGGCGTACCTTGAAGAATGCACAGCAAACAAACAAACCGGCATGTTATATAAAATATACTGCAATCTAGGTACTAAAACAGATTGTTGACTTTAAAATATCACACTTTCAATGCATCTGTTGAGATGTGGTTTTGTGTTGTTGGATATGGCACTTTTTCTTCATTATTTTGACTCGAGAATGTTGATCAGCGTCCCTTGAAGAACAATATAGCGGCAGGTTTAATAACAATAGCCCACATTTTTGCGTTGCCTCTAATCGCACGAAATCGTTGCTAGCCCCAACCTCTATATGTAGTCTATATGTTCATGAATGTTGTGCCTTTTCTTCATAATGTTAATCCAGGTAACGTTTACTTGTTCTCTTAGCTAGGTGTTGTTTCTACGTGGTATTGAAATGCTTGGTTTATTCAGAGACAAAAAGCCAGTGAAATGGCGGTGAGTAGAATTTGTTCAGTTTGTACTGGTAGAAACAAGCGAAAGTTATAATTTGTGGCACCCCATTTTTTAGCTTTTCAAGGCAGGCGAGATGACCATTCTCGACAGCGAAGTGTAAAGCTTCCTTATAATCTGTAGCGCCCCACTCTTTCAGTTGTTTAAAACAGTTGAGATGGCCATGTGCTCCGTTATAATTGGTGACACCCCATTTTTTCAGCTTCTCAAGGAGGGCGAGATGACCACATTCTTGGCTGTGAAGTTTTAAATCTTCCTTATAATCTGTAGCGCCCCACTCTTTCAGTTGTTTAAAACAGTTGAGATGGCCATGAGCTTCGTTATAGTTTGTGGCACCCCATTTTTTTAGCTTTTCAAGGAGGGCGAGATGACCACATTCTTGACTGAAGTTTAAATCTTCCTTATAATCTGTAGCGCCCCACTCTTTTTAACTGTATAAAACAGTTGAGATGGCCATGAGCTCCATTATAATCTTTTGCGCCCCACTCTTTTAACTGTATAAAACAGTTGAGATGGCCATGTGCTCCGTTATAATTTGTGGCACCCCATTTTTTCAGCTTCTCAAGGAGGGCGAGATGACCACATTCTTGACTGAAGTTTAAATCTTCCTTATAATCTTTTGCGCCCCACTCTTTTAACTGTATAAAACAGTTGAGATGGCCATGAGCTCCATTATAATCTGTAGCACCCCACTCTTTTAATTGTTTAAAACAGTTGAGATGGCCATGAGCTTCGTTATAGTTTGTGGCACCCCATTTTTTTAGCTTTTCAAGGCGGGCGAGATGACCATTCTCGACAGTGAAGTGTAAAGCTTCATTATAATCTGTAGCGCCCCACTCTTTTAATTGTTTAAAACAGTTGAGATGGCCATGAGCTCCGTTATAATTTGTGGCACCCCATTTTTTTAGCTTTTCAAGGCGTGCAAGATGACCATTCTCGACAGCGAAGTTCAAATCTTCCTTATAATCTGTAGCGCCCCACTCTTTTAATTGTTTAAAACAGTTGAGATGGCCATGAGCTCTATTATAATCTGTAGCACCCCACTCTTTTAATTGTTTAAAACAGTTGAGATGGCCATGTGCTCCGTTATAATTTGTGGCACCCCATTTTTTCAGCTTCTCAAGGAGGGCGAGATGACCACATTCTTGACTGAAGTTTAAATCTTCCTTATAATCTGTAGCGCCCCACTCTTTTAACTGTATAAAACAGTTGAGATGGCCATGAGCTCCATTATAATCTTTTGCGCCCCACTCTTTTAACTGTATAAAACAGTTGAGATGGCCATGTGCTCCGTTATAATTTGTGGCACCCCAAGTTGTTAAATTCAGATTGATTTTAAAAGCTATATGTGATGGAACCAAAACTAGAAGTGGTACTCAATTGCGTGTTCCAATCTGGGCTTGCTGTCACACTGGGTGATGATGCAACAATGGTAAAACCAGATGTGATTGTAGACTAGATTAAAGTCTTCTTGACTTGTGTCAGGATCATTCAGGCATGAGCAATTGAGTTTGGGATTTATGGTAATGTCTACAATTTGTAATTCTCTTAGCAGATGAGCAATGTTTAGTAGACAACAAAGTCATTTATCTTCAATGAAAGGAACAGAAATGTTCTTTGACTGCAATTCTTAATCTTTGGAATTGCATTCAAATCAATACCCTCACAATTGATGTCTTTTAAAAAGACATCTGCAAAGAGGTGTCACAGGACAACAACAATAGATTATGTTGATTGCAATGATAAAAAGTAAAATGAGGCGCACAATAAGATATATGGCTAAACCACAACAAAATTAGTATCATTAATATCATGTTCATTCCTGATTCTCTGACACAAACTTTGACAGCACCGCCTCTAAGGTCCTATTATACCTCTCCACAATTTCGTCCGATTGGGGGTGCAAGGATGTGGTTCGCGTCTTATTGATGCCAAGTAGTGAGCACATTTCTTGTCCTCCTCATGGTTGTTTCATGATATTGTGCTCTTTTGCGTAACTCTTCATGAAGTCACCAATGTCATCTCGCCATATCTCGGTGTTCTTGAAGATGGGACACATCTCACTGAATTTCTCCTTTAAAGATTTGCGACTCTGATTTCACACCCCACCTGTAACTCTGGGAGCAATGACTCGCCGGTGAATTTTACTGAACTGACCAGAAAACCAGGGTGAAACCAAAATCCAACTACGGCTGGGTCTACTAAATCTTTATTTTCAGGTCAGCACGTAAAAACTATAAAGTACACACAAACAACACGAATGCTAAATAATCAGGAACTTAATGAATAGAATACGTATGCACGTATATATCTTTATGGGATTGGGTAAGCTGTCACCAGGTACCCTTGTTCTGCAATAACTTTCACTTTATAGCAGGGTCATCCTGTAAATCCATGCATTCCTGTAGTGTGCGAAAAAATGTGGTGTAGTTTGGTGTTAAATCTATAAATGAAATATGTTATTCTTTAAAAAAAAACATCTATATGTTGTAAACTAAGTTTAAAACAGTATGTATATATATAAATTTATTTACAGTTGTACACAAATGTACTCAAAATAAAAGTATATTTTAAACAAAATACTTTGTGCATGTTTATATGTTTCACTGAAATGTTATTCTTTCCTTTCTTCAAGGACATTGTCAATTGCCCAAGATTGATTTGCATTATCATCATGTACTTCCATGAATTGTTCATTTATTAGATCTTGTCGCCTAGGTTCTTCTTCCAAACCTTAAGCGTCGTTTGCATCTTCACACATCACCATGAGAGTATCACTCACATTGTCAGTATTCGAAGCCATATTTGCATTCTGCCTCTGATACTGGGGTATTTCTGCAGTACTTTGCTGTTCCTTGAGTAGAGCATATACCTTCCTTTTCAGCTCCATCCATTCGGTAGCCGTCATTTCCAATTCCCCATCAGCTGGTACAATGTGAATCTTCACACTTCTTGAATCATTTGCCGGTTGTACTAGGATACTAACAGTTGCTTGACTCATATTTTTAACGAACGTTAACAATGCGTGCTGTAAGGTACCAATTCTTTGAAAGTAAACAGCTTTCACATAAAGGTTGTGCGCCAATAATTTAAAAACAAAACACATGCTATTCGTTTTGTTTTGCGAACAAACAATAAACAGGTGGTCAGTTTTTAATAATAATAATAATAATAATAATAATACAATTTTAGAGCATCATACATATGGTCTCGAAGCTCTTACAAATATTCAATATTCATTTAGATCATAGAGATTAAATAATAATTAAATCTTAAAAATGATATCTAGAAAATTAATCTAAATTAATATACTTACTCTTTCTATTTTCTGATCATGATGTCATCCCATTCTCAGTTTCTTTTATCGGTATTTTATATTTTTTGTTTGTTTTTGTTTTAATGCGACGTTATCTCGTTCTCTCATTTTTCTACTTTTAATAATGATGTCATCACGGGGAAAAATCCAGGAAAACACATAAAAATCCTATTTGTAAACAAATATTCCATTTATGATAAAATCATCCCACTCTAAAGTCATAGGGATGTCAAGCAGTTCAGTAAAGTCTTCACATAAATCGCGAATCAATTCGAGGTTAACAAGCTTCTTGGCATCTCCATAGGTCACTAGGCAGTCATGGCCCCATTGGCTTGGGTAATCCATCTCACAGCCTTTGCATTGTTCTTTAACGCACTTTATAACATGTAGATTTCAACATACAGAAACTCCAATACTTGACACAGCTTAGCGCATCCTACCATCTCCACTTCATCAGTGATAGTCATTACCACTTTACCGTCTACAAGGGAAATGCTTTGCATCATCTTCAAACTTGAGACATTCGTGAATGTTCCACAGAGGTCTTTCTAAATAATCTCGGATCCAACAGTAGATCAGTGGAATAATGGTCAAGATCATTTAATTTTCAAAGATAGTCATGACACGTGCTGGTGATACCGGTATATACCTGGGGAGCAAAACCGGCATGACGTCACCTCATAGTTTGCTCCAGTAGCTCCGGTACGAGCACCGGCATGACGTAACCTCTCGGGGGATTTGCTCCGGAGCGCTTTTGTTCCAGAACTCTTACTTTTCCTCTACTAGTACTCTTGACAAATGTTACGAAAATCGGGGCATTTTCAGTGATCTAATAATAGGAAAACATAAAAATTGATAAGTAAATAGTAATGAAAATGTTAA
>JAUPMF010041478.1:3580-16014 GCA_031471435.1 Stomphia didemon | reverse complement strand
ACTTATCACTTATTAAAGATTCTTGACAGCCTGTGATACCTCTCTCGCACATTTGCTAAAGTGGGGAGATGAAGATGTAGTGGGGAAGTCAGACAATGGATGGGAGGGGAGGGGAGGGGAGGGGAGCACTGTAAGACATGCATGTGCTGTGGTTTAAAAATGTTTGAGTTTAACATTTTCAAACCAGTTTAATTTTGATTTTCCTTTGTTATAATAAATGTCATTCAAAATAAATTTAAACCCCAACATACCCATTTATTGTATATACTACTTACCAGTATTCATCTCATCCGATTTACTCCTCTTCAAAGGACTCGTGGCAGGACTTGGAAAGATAATAGGAACTCTATGTCGTGATGAGTGCTTAGGGCTTGGAGCTAAATCTGACATGTCACTTGCGGACAGCCTTGACGCATCTGATGCTTCAGAGCTCGGTGGCGATGGGGGCAGAGCATCATCTGATTCAAATGTTGCTGATGAACGAGATGACCGTGCAGATGATGTGGAGTTTCCAGTTTTCTCTCTTTTTTTTGCAGTGTCCCATGAATCCCAATAAATTTCGGATGTGCTGTCTTTGTGACCTTGTCTGTGCCTTTCTGTACCAATCAGTATTTTAATTTTTCAAGGTTAATGTAGGGAAAATGCTTAAATCCTTTCATAAAATTTTACAAGATAGACAGTACAAAATTATATCTTGATCTGAGATGACAACTTGTTATCAAAGTTCACCTGTATAGGCATGGAGATGCTGTAGAGCTGACAGAAGTCGCCGGCTCTCCTCTTCTCCATTGATATAGCCATCAAGAATGGTATTTACTTTATCACTGGCAATAGACAAGAGACCTTCAACTGAGCCACACCTTTTGGAAAGTTGCTGAAATTGAAAAAAAGATATATAGTCAATGCTAATTTATGTTAAAAGCAAAGAGAGAAACACCGTTGGTGTTGAGTAATAAGATTGACAACAGATTACATCACATGGGAATCAATGCTAACAGTTCACATTTAAAATGGTCTCAATTTATGCTAATGATTCTTGACCAAAAATAATAAATGAATTTTTACCCATGTCTGAAATTCATCAAATTCAGAAACAAATTTACAGTAATGACAGTGCAAAAGTAGAAATATTGAATTACAGCTGAGAATTAACAAGAGACATCACACTTCTATTATTAGACTGCTCTCAAGAGCAAAATGTCCATGACTACATAACTATAATCTCAGTTCATTTCACAAAATACCAACAACATGTTGTACAATGTAGGTGAGTCTAGTAAGTTTTTCAATGCTGATAAATTGTGTATCAGGCACATGCAAACGAAACAAACAGATAGCCTCAAGGGGTAATAACATATTTCTTTCTAAAGATGGTACACATCAATGCACTAATCTATCCAGATGGTGAACAACACTTTAATACCCAGCTTGGGGGGGCCATGTAATGATGAGACATCAAACATAGATTGTACTAATGCACAAGGATGATTAGTAATCCATTCACAACAAGTAAATTTAGCCTGGGGACAGAGTGACATTTAATTTTGACAAAAACAATTCCCCCCAAACTGTGACAAATGGATGTATTTTATCATACAGTTATACTGGTAACTTATTTCAGCTTCCTAGGGACTCATCAGACCTCAGAAAAACAGAATTATTAAAACCAGCTGGAACGAGACCTTGATCTTTGCAGCGGTAGTTGAACCAGAGTGGTTGTTAAATCTGTTGGACTTTGCTAAGAAGTTGGATGTAGTTCGTAGCAATTTGTTTGTTCTACTTATTGTATAGTCTAATTCATAAGATGACCCAACTAGATTACAAAACATTCTAATTTGTCCAAAACAAAAAGTCATAGTTATGAGCTTTAATTTTAAAAACAAAACAAAAACCAATGAATGGATAAATTGGATAAAAAAATATGAGAAAATGTCAATGATTTAATCGATACAAATGATCACTGTTGCCATGGTTACAAATATATTGAAAAAAATTTATGTAAAATAACATCAGAATATTTGTGAAGTAACACTGGAATAATGTACTGTTGCCTGTGTATTACCAGAAATCTGGTTATTATTATTATTATTATTATTATTATTATTATGTGAATCATATGATCTTGACCTTCATATTCAATAGTGAAACGTGACGTGCAAACTAGCAATATTCAACTTTCACATACTACTTGAGATGGTTCTATTTTTATTTTGTTGTGATGACTCCATTATTACAAAAAAACCTTTATAATTATTGTCATGAAAAAAATTGCTGTGTAATACAAAAAATACAGACTTGGATAAATTAGGAAGAAGAAAAAGATTTATAAATATTCATGAAAAAAATCTTAAAAATTGTCCACTGAAATACAGTGAAAATACAATTTTTATTGTAGAAATATATTCATAACAAAAACACAGAGCAGTTCCCAATCTTATCGAGGAAATGAAAACATGTAGAGGGTGCTTCTAGATTATTCTCGGGACAAAACATCTTATCTGGTGCTTAGAATAAATATATCCTGATCGGAATGATTTCATCGATTTTCGAAAAATCAAAAACAACATTATTCATTTTTATTCTGAATGCAATATTTACATGACGACCAGTCTGGAGAAAAAAACGAATATCTTTAGAGTACAATACGACAAGCTATTGCAAATTACACGATTCTGCATTGTAAATGAATGCAATTTATATTTTGTTAGACACCTGAGTGCACATACTAATGGAACGTATATGACACCCAATATCAACAACGATCCGTTATTTATTTCCACTGAGTTCCTGTGTGAATTGGAGTCTGTTTTAGTTTTGATGGGATGTATTATGTATTTATAATGGTAACAAATAGGAAACAGAGCTCTGAATCCAGAATACTGTTAATTGGTGTGAATTACTTGAAACCTATGAAAATAGTATAATATATACAAGGGCCATTATTACGCATTGAAAATAGTGCGCCAAAGACATAATTATTGGAAAAACAATCCATCATACCTCGATGGCATTGTCGTTAATCCCAACGACTTGTAACCACTGCACCAAGCTGGGATATTTGTAAAGTTCTTTCAATTCGAATCCATCTTTGATTAGCGTTTGTTTGGTGACCAACATTCGCGAAAAGAGCTTCACCAATTTCCCCTGGGAAAGAAAATTACATTAGAGACAAAATTCAAATGTCTCGTTCCTAGCCGCATTTATATTTCATGTCGGGTGTTGGAAACGTCAAGGGAATTCTCTCACAAGTCAAAGAATTCCCCACATAACGGCAGAGAGAATTATGAAGACGAATCAAGAAAACATATACAGGTAAATACGTTATTTGGTGTTTCTGATCACTGTCATGAGCAAACCAGTCGTGTTTTGGTTTGGAAGATTTTTTGGGTTGTAGTGGAATGGCAGAGTTAATGACGCCATAGTTAATCAACTGAAAGAGAGATCTTGAAATAACCGTAAACCCTTGAGCAAGAGACGAGCAATTGATGGAAGGAATTGTGGACCCAGACGGTGTAAATATACAGGTATGACTGCCTAGTTACACATACACAGATGAACTCAAGGCCGATAATCCCTTCGACAACGTCATTCGTTTGTCAGGATGAAAGTGAGAAACGCTCAGCTTGTTATAAAGCACCAGAACACACAAAAGGGACATAAAAAGAACTTAAGATCTGTCACGATTTGTCAAGGGTTCGACAAAGCTCCAGAGCTGGCTTCGGTCGCTTCTCACTGAGATCACGCTAGTTAAGTGTCGTTGTCTTCAATGACTTTATTTGTCGTTGAGTGGAAATAGTTTCATACCTCAACGGTCCGTATTTCGTGCTGGATAAGGTTCGTGTCGGTAGCTCCTTCCACTCGTAAACTGTTGAGTTTCGAGGCAGATATATCTATCATCCTCTGCACCATCTGAAGTTGGTTCACCAGTTCCACCATTCTGTCTGACATCGTCTCGATGGGTTTTGCACTTTTAAGCTAATTCAAAGGCAAAACAAATTCAAATAAAAGGAGTTCATTAGCTGGGTTTAAGCACACGGGCCATAATTGCTGGACATTTCTCGGTCTCATGTAACGTCTTCCATGACTCCATTCGTTTTTGGGTTGCAACTTCCTTGGAAATGACCCTTCCGCACACCGTGGAGGAATGGAACTAACCACGTGACTCATAATAACCTTGGCCAAAAAAAATATATTAAATTAAAAAGATCATTGATTTAATTTGTGCAATGATTCCAATGTCAAAGTATTACTTCATTGTCGAAGAATATATTATCATAAAGCTACGTGATGTAGTTTTGATATGGGATCAAAAGACCACGTCCGGACCCGGGTCGGATTTTTTATGGGAAAATTCCTTGGTGAAAATTTAGAAAATAAACGATTCAATAATAAATGCGCGCGATCGGGCGATCGGCTGTAAAAACGCCGCCATCTTGAATGCATGCGCGCGCACTTTCTACATGACATGATAAAACTATTAACAGCTACTGCTAATAGAATTATCATGTCATGTGCGCGCGCCATCGAGAATTAGATGTGTGCTCTCAGCCAATCAAATAAACAAAGCACTGGGGACTTCATTGAACAAGCAAGTGGTCCTGACTGGTCCTGACTCTACGAAAGCAAGGTCGGGAGAAGGTCGAGCTGAGATCGGGCAAAGATCGGGCCAAGATCGGGCCAAGGGAAACCGACTGGGAGGTGACGTAGGTGACGCCATATTTGGACTCAAGGCGTGACTCATGCCAAGATATACACTATCGAAAATACCATATTGTTATATAACTGTGAATATTTACCACAACTTGTTCTACATCCAGACAAAGCAAACTCTGACTTGAATTCATCTCATAGAACATGGATTTCCTTCTACGCATGCGCCATATGGATGACATCTTTGTCGGGCGTAATCACTTGACTAAATCACCGATGAATAAAATGCAAGGAAATGATAATCAAAGAATGGATTGTGTAATTTCAATAATGAAAGTGAATTGTCATTGAGTGTTTTATGACAGAATTATTTATAAGTCAATTTACACTGTCTGCATCATTTCCCCTGTGAGCCGACTGGAATATTCTTTTTCACCGTACGGCCGGCTGCCGGTGATATAGAAAATGCTGTAAGTGCCTACTTTCTTTTTCAAACGAAGTAGAATTTAGTAGCACCATGTGGTCATTCAGGGAACTGAAAAACCTGTTTTTTCAACCTGCGCGTCCGGCACAATATGTAATTGAGAATTGAGTTGAACAGAGACTATAAGTGCATAATGACCACACAAACGAAATGATCTGAAAAGTTCTAATCCAAAAAGCATGAATATTCACTCACCTTTTCCACTGTCTTAATATGTAGAAATTTGGTCAAACCAAGAATAAAATATGCTGTCACAGATAGCGCAGATGTTGGCCGACCTACTGAAGTTACTGAGCAGTTTGTTCCACGTTGAAAACCGAAAATATTTGCATTTTTCTGAATACATTACGACTTTTAATCATTGTGTGTTACCTCGCCGCCAGTTGTCATAGCAACCACAATCGACGGGATCAAATGGAGTTTGTTTATTCACAGTAATTATTCAAATGTCGTTCTAATGATCTTTCCTATAGTTAAGAATTGTGTTTTCTCATCGCATCAACGCCACAAAAACTTGATTGATACGAGCCGCAGTTTTGGTATTGTAGCCATGGCAACAAGGAAATGACAGGCACAATGTTGGTTCCTCTCTTGTTGCTTATTTACATGTCCATACGTTATCTGGGTCGTTATATGGGTTCATGATCAGCGGTAGGGTCATTAGTAACCATCATGGCACTTCCCGTGAATTCACATCGTCCGTCCGCTTACTTTGACTCATCCAAAAGAGCAGTAGGAATTGACTAATTTGCGCTTTCGGAAAAAGCAACAATTTAATAAATGTGTGGTCTCCAGAACAAAGGCCGCCAACAGGATAGACTGCAAAACAGTCCCTTCTTTCGCGAGGCCCGCCGGATCAAAACAACGCTGAATATTTGTTAAATCCCATAGTCGATTCGGAGCTAATGGCCGAGCAGGGACTAGGCCGAGAGGGGAGAGGCGTTTATTCTCCTCTCGACCTAGTTTCCGCTCGGCCAACAAATATTTGGCGTTGTTTTGATCCGGCGTGCCTTGCGAAAGAAGGGACTCTTTTACAGTCTATCGTGTTGCGGACATATAGACATAGGCAGGCTTGTCAAAATAAACATCCAACATCGCGCGCTGAAAACAAAATGGCGTATCATGACACAGCAAAATATGGTGTGGAATAAATTAGCTTTGTTTCGACAAAAATATAAACCACATTTCGGCGGAAATCAAACCAAAAAATGTATTTTTCAAAGAGAGGGATTTTTTATTGGTATAATGGAAAAAGACAAAGGTGTGTAAAGCCAATACACCTGTTTGCTTACTGTTGATTTTTTTGCATTTAAATTTGTGCACTGAATTACCAGTTCGGAACGCTACTTGGTAATCAAGAAAAGTTGTTTTATTGCCAAAGAGTTTATTTAATTTTATCAGTAGCTTTACATCAGCTACATGCGGTACGGTATAGCATCTTTAGACCACTGTGAATCATTTCCCGCATAGTTTATTGTTTGTTAGCATGTTATTCATGGACATTAGCTGTCACTTGAGTGCGGGTAACAAAAACCTGTTTCATACAAACTTAGAACCCCTGTTGCGACAAAACGATTTCACAGAATACCGACATTATTCAAAGCAATAAACTTTCCTGAATGTTCAGATCCAAATAAAACAAAAGCAAATAAGAAAAAGATCAGAGAATTACGATTTATGGTACCAGAGAAGTAGCAAGTGTTCTCTTAATCAGTTTTTAATTTTAAGTGTTCGGAGCTAACTATGGAATGCGTATATACATATACTCTGCATCCCTCATAGTGTTTACATATATAATTGTGTTTATTATATATATATATATATACGGCATAAATTGGTGGAAATAAAAACGGGCGTGCGCGTCCATATATTTTAATACGGCGAGGGATGCAAAGTACGGAGAAACAAGGCAGCCTAGAATACGAGGCGCAGCGCGCGTTATTTATCAAGTATTTTATAATCATGTATGAATTGTACAAATAATACTCTGGGTTTAGTTTGTCATGTGACTTGTTGCGAAAGCCAATAATTGTTGTCAGTCAGAATGATCAATACATACTGCGTGTGTTTTTTGCACTGAAACTAACCAGTTAGCAATAAAACAATAATGAAAAAGGTGTGGGTGTAAACGAAAGCAACTTCTTACAATGAATAAATAAAATAACAAACCAGAAAAATGCAGCTCCGACGCTGTGGCTTTGTACATGTGTCAGTTTTGACTGTTTCGTGGTAATTGGCTTACCAGACATGAAATCTGCCCAAAAAATTTTCAGTTTCTTTCTGTCTATTTTTATACACTTCTTCTGATTTTCATCCAATTTGCCTCTCTTCTTCACTAGCTGGAGTTCTGCTCAGTTTCATGTCCTCTTCAAGTCTCTCTCTTTGCGGGATACCCTTGGTAAGACTCAAGCGGGAAATATCAAAAAGAAAAAAAGTCATTCGTGATCAGAAACCAGGAACAAAGCAATGATTCAGTAATGAATGATTCATGTTGATACACGTCACCGAGAAGTGGCGACAGATTGGTGGTAAGCCCAACTGCACAGAGTCGAGCAGCTAAAAAATACGTTATTTTTGATTCTTTTGGACGTTACGATTTTTTTCAGCTAAATATGAAAATGTTTGTTCTTCCATTCGTTTAATTCTCATCATTCTTTTGAACAGTTCTTGTTTATCTTGCGGCGTAGTTTTGTCATACAGGTGCCCATGACGACCAAAAGAACCGTTTTTGATTGATATGTTATGGTATATCTCTGCAGGTTCTCGATCTGCGGCGATGAATACCATTTTAGCTTAGTGATAAATTTTATGCAAAATCTTCTTGTCATTTTTGTTCTTTTTGCTTATTTATTTTTATTTTGTGTGTTCCATGTGTGTTTGCTTGTCTTTAAAAGCGGAAGCGGTCAGGTAACAACGATGTCTATCGCGATGTCCTCAGCTGGTTTTGTGTTGCTATAAAACATAACCTTCCATTTTTGGAGGAGGTTGTGTGTTGTCATTAAATAATTGATTGTAATCATTATTATTATTTTAACAGAAGACTGTCTACAGTCACACTGGAGGTATGTGTCGCTTATTGCTAGCCGAGTGTTTCTAAACCCAGTATTATTATGACAACAAGGTTCTGACGTTAGTATACGTTCTTCGTTACCGTGTCAGTCATAATAGCCAATCAATAAGCTTTGATTTGGCGCGTCGCCCTTAGCCACCTGCCTTTCGTCCAGTCCACCTGTTAAAGCTATAAAAATATTTGTTTTAGTTGCGCATTCAATTCATTTTTAAAAGATGCTGTCTCGTCTATACAAAGTTGTTCAGAGCGCTCGGAATTTCGCGTCACGGACAACATGAACCAGACGAGCCAGGGAAGCTCTCCGCTTCGACTGCGGTTAGAAGTGGCTGTTCCGTTCGTGTCGGTACTGACGATCATCGGCTTGACATCACTTGTTTCCAATGCGTTAATCATTGTGATAATCTGCAAATATTGGAAGAGGAGGAAAGGTTACGAACTGTTTGTTTTGCAGAACAACTTAATCGATCTCGTAACAACAGTGATAACGATCCCGTTTTGGATTTTAACTGCCATTTACGAGGACAAATTTGAAGAAGGAATATCGTGCCGCATGAGTGCGTCGCTTTGTTTCATGGATATTATAGCGCCAGTCATATTCCTTATGCTGGCCTCTGCTTACAGACACGCAGCTTTAGTGGGCCACGAAGCTTCGAAACGCGTCTATACAGAGCGCCGATCCCTTATCTTTGTCTTGATGGTTTGGCTTCTGGCAATACTTCTCACCCTGCCCCAGACTTTTGCTTGGGTTTCCAATCCCGGCGAAGTAACATGCGTACCAGACCTGGCGTCTAATATTTGGTTCACAATGTACACGCTGGTGTTTTTCTTCTTCTTACCACTGGTTGCTGCGATTTACGCACACGTTTACGACATTGTATCCTTTCAACCGGAGAGAATGAAACAAAAGTCTGGTCCTTTGTATCAGTACTGTAGAAAACAAGCTCTCCGAGGTGAGGAGCTTGAAATCCAGAAGTCCATGTTGACAGTTCTTGCGGTGCATACGGGTTGTTGGATGCCCTATGTTCTGGTTTCGGTCTCTGAAAATCTCGCTGGGAGTCGCGCGTTTTTTCTGATGGGGGTATCATTTCACGTCATCACGCTTATTATCGGACTATCGGGCATGTCCTTGAAAGGTGTTCTGTTTTGCTTTGGAAATCCCCGCATCAAAAGTCATGCTAAAGAGCTCTTTGGATGTTTGCACGTGGATACAAATGAGGGGCACGTTACTCGTGAACCAGTTTGTGGAGTTGTTGTTTAACAAATATGTATCCCACAAAACATGTGACAGATCTTGAGATTTGCCTGTGAAGTTTATATTGGTATTGAAACTTTACAAGAATAGCACAATTACATGTGTGTAACGACAACAAATGATAAACATGATCAAACGAATGGAAGGAAATCTAAAAGAACGGCAACCGATAACTGAAGCAAAAAAGATGAATGATAAGTGACTTTAATTTTACGCATGGAAATCATTCACTCGATCAGGCTTACGAGAACTCCGTCAGTCAATGTTAGATTAGCAGTTTAATCAATAAAGTTCAACTGACAACAGTTGCGCAGTTACTCGGTCGCAAAAGAACTGCAATTTATCTTGCGACTCGCTTCGTTCAGAACAAGACAGCGCAAATAATCCACTAACTAGTTTTCGTTTCTATAGGAATATTTTACCGCCAAAAGAATCTTACAGTTTTCAGTTTTGAATATTATGTATATTTTGTACGCGTTCCGTTGTGCACTGGGAAGTCATGTAATTATTTTTTCATGACTTTTTATGACACTTGGTATTATCGTGTAAAGCACTCAATATCATTACAAGTAGTGACACCTGCGCGTTCTCTCCCTGATCAGGCCTCACTGAAAGAATACTAGTACTAAAGTTTCACCACAAGGCAGAAGAGAAAGACAAAAGGCAGCAGTGATATAAACCTTTAAATTGCCGGCAACAGATCGCTAAAATATTCAATTCGGTAACCCGCAACGCACCGTAAATTTCACAGTTCCAAAACGCCAAAACTAAAACCAGTCGGCCAAGCAATAGTTTATTCGTTTACTAGTTAAAATAACACGATTCAACCTCCCGTTTCTGACAATTAACGCAGCCCAGCGTTAATAGTTAAAGCCCTACGCAGACTCGCCGTGCGCGCTTTGTATTAGTAATGTATCTTGGTTGTCGTTCGTCGATATTGGATGTCTGTCAAAAGATACCGAACAACCTTCACTCATGCATTTATAGATACACATCACCTTGAAGAGAATTGGTTAGAAATTGAAAATTAAACTAAATGACGGCATTGCGCGTTACGCCTTTCCGAGATATTTTGGCTTCGTGTTAGGAAAACGGTGAACACTTGTCAGAAACTTAACTGCAGCAGAAATCTAAAAGCTCTATTAAGCCAATTTACCATTGAAAATCTGAAATCCTTTTTTCGTTTCTACTTTACGAGCGCAAGCAAGAGTTTGTTTGGCTATAAATAATAAATCTCCAACACGAATGACGACACGTACCAATTATGACTGAAACGCTTCAATTGGAAAGACAAAAAACTGACTGAGTCGTAATTATCGTAATTATATTGGAAAATGCATAAACTCTGATAGGAACCAGGATCTTCTGCGTTCGGTTGCATAAAGACATAAACACACTACTATAGTGTAATTCTGGTCTCTACCAGCTTTCTTCATTTATACATGGGCGAATCCAGGGAGGGCGTGCAAATTAAATGGCACAGCTTTGAGCAACGATCGGAAAAGTTTCACTCGAAGTTGTACTGCACTTTATTAAAAATATTTTTTAATTTTTTTCCATAGCTCCGATAAAACAGTGAGAGAAAATAAATAAATCACTTGTCATGACTGTAGACGATTCACTTCTCATCGCGGTCTTCCTGTGCAGGCTCGGTTCCCAGCTGTTCCCTGATATTTCAAAAGGCCACCCCGCACATGCGTCTTCCTCTTTCACCGATCACACATGGCGCCCAAGGGTAAGCGAATAAATGAGCCATGTTCAATAAAGGTTTACTTGCAATTCATGCTTGCTGCTCAATTATTACATACACAACTCTTTAGTACAGAGACTAAAGTACATTAAGGCTGTATAAGATAGTTCAATTCCATCTTGGAACTGTACTTTTTGGGGGTATAAAGCGAGTTGATGTTGTCCACGTTCGAAATTTATTTGGTAACCGAGCTTTTCTACACGTGAGTGCTTGCTGTCTAAGTTTTATCAGTCGTATCATTTAAAAATATTGAGAGCCGAATATGTAAAGCATTATTAGGACAACTGTCTCGCAGTATATTTTTTCAATTTTTTTGTTAACTGTACATTACATTTTGTGTTCTTATATAAAGTTGGTAAAATTAATCATGAAAACTGAGATCTTAAGAATATGAGATAAAGAATATGCTTGGTGGATTTGTGGATATCTTAAAACAACAACAATAGTATTTGCTACAAGTCTCTAGTAGAATAGTCTTCATATCAGTGGGAAAATGATGTCTGTAACAAGCAGTGTAATTGGCCGATTGGGCTGTTCATGCATTCTGATTGGTTTAGAATAAGGTCATTAGAGTATTGTCATACAGTAACTGTACTATACCATTCCCCACTTATATGAAAATGAGTCGAATACTAATTCAAAATGACACTAGAAGCCCCCTAGCAAATTTATTTATTATTTTGTACATTGCTGTATTGATATTGTATTATTATGTACATGCCTATTGGTCCATGTGGCACTCCCTGTAAACCTTTGGATAGCTTCTGTTGCCCCTGTGATAAGCAACTAAATTTCGAACTGTTTTCTTCACGTTTACCAGGAAAGTCCAAGGAGACCAAGGCAAGTGCCAAGAGCACAGAGACTTCAAAAGCCAAAAAGGCTAAGAAGGCTGTTCTCAAAGGTGTGCACAAGACAGCCAAGAGGAAAATTAGGACAACTGTCAAGTTTCATCGACCTAAGACTCTGTCTCTTCGAAGGAGTCCTAAATACCCAAGATTGTCAGCCCCTAGAATCAACAAGCTAGATCACTATGCTATCATCAAACATCCCTTGACAACTGAGTCTGCCATGAAGAAAATTGAGGATAACAACACACTGGTTTTCATTGTCGACATTAGAGCCAACAAACCTCAAATCAAAGCTGCTGTGAAGAAGCTTTATGATATTGATGTCTCTAAAGTCAACACTCTTATCAGGTGAGCTTGTGAATATCAAGTCGTATCATAGC
>JAUPMF010041367.1:0-12060 GCA_031471435.1 Stomphia didemon | reverse complement strand
CTCGCACTGGGTACCAATTCCCCGCATGCGTCCCTACCACTCGCAATAGGTAGCTATCGGTTTTGAACACTTCCCTTCCCTAGATGAAATCACCCGGCGTAGTCCAGGTGACAGAGGGAGACTAGAATAGGTTCAAGTAGTAAGAGATTCTTGTAGTTTTCATATGAAAAGCCACACATTGCGATGCGCCCACATTAATACCATCGCAAACGCTGATCGCTGTCACCCGAACACGGAGAGATTCGAAAATGCTGTCTGAACTTCCGGATTGCATCGATTGCATGGGTTGAATGTGTCAACACTAGACTAGTTGACCTTTTAGTTTAATGTCGGGGGCGCAGAAAGTGGTTACTCAATTACCATTGATATGTCGAGTACTACTGTGAACGTACTTGCATTTCATTCCAGTCCACCTAAACGATGCCAGCAACAGAGAAACTTGTCACACAAAATTTCAAACCGGGCTATCGAGCATTTATTTACAACAAGTAACTGAACACTTGATGCGGTTATTTAGAGTGGTTTAGTTCAAACCCAGGAGTTCACCATTGGGTGCCGAGGGAAAGTCCCCTTCATAACATGCCTTCCTGTTTAGCTAGTTCCTCTTTCCCTGCCCCAATCCCGCCCTGCCACCTACGCACGCTACTTCCGGTGTTATGCATTCAACGATGTATTCAATTCAGGTCAAACGCAGATCCTATGAAACGATTAGATTAAATATATATTAAAGAATGCTGTTCTATAAGGTCGTTAAATCGTTAAACTTGGACGTCGACTTCCAGACCTTCAACGTATATACATATTATATATTTGTGTTTACAGATCGTCACGTTCGACAGCGCGATTCAATCAATGTCAACATAGATCAGCGTTGATCAGGGTGCGTCATGTCGCATCCTGTGTTGACATGTTCTCTGACATGATATTCGTTGGGCCAATCACAGCATTCTAAATATTTGCTAAATCACGGTCGAGGTCTGGGGTACACCGTGGTGTATATTTATCTACACGGCTCACGCTACTTTAGTCAGTTCTGCAATCAAGTCACAGAACTAACTCGGCTCTCTTTTTGTTCCAGTATTTTTGTCAAGCGTTTCTTTTTGTTGCAACTCAGTAAAGTTTAACGTTCTCCAGTCGCGATGGTGCCTGCAGTGGTTTGTTTGCTAGTGTGCGCGTTGGCATGTGCTCTAGGGGGCCCAGTGCCGCCGCACACGAGCGTGGACGCGCGCCTTATCAGCATTGAAGGCACTCTGAGCAAACTGCTGAACAAAGTGAACGCTATCGACAGCAGATTGAAGACATTTTCCCTGCAACAAGGTCAGTAAGAAGGCAAAACGGTCAAGCATTTAGATGATATTGGTTACATTAATGAAAGTTTACAAATCACATGCTCAGTAACTTGGTAATAATTGCATGTTGACAACTAAAAATACCTTAAGAACGAATACCGTCGGTCAAGTATGTGCATGGAACTGCAGAATACTCCGTTACTTTATCTGTCCCTTGTGTAGTCACTAGCAGATGGCGTAGCGACTCGATCAACTCACGATCATCAGCGATCTATCTTATCAAGCACTAGGAGTTTTCCCGTTTTTAAAATACGCGATTAGAGCCTTTCACTTTAAAGCCCGGTTTACAAAGCAAGCGATGGGGGGTCATGGCCGGATATCCTGATAAACGCACAGTCGCTCTTGTATTCCTTTTTCGACGGGATATTTTGCAGTTAATTGCTCCCGGTTTTGTTGTATTTCGACATAACTGGGGTAAATTCCTTTCTGTGTGTTGTCATATATTGATGGTTAAACCTCGTGTTCCAATGTGATAGGCTCAGGATGGCACACGATCTTTGACTTCGAACACGGGTTGGCAGGCTGGACACAGAATGGAACAGCGTTCAACAATCAACCGACTTACGGAGACAATCCGACCGCGAGGCACAAAGGACAGCCATCACACCACGTGGGTAACTGGTGGATTGGAGGGTACGAAGACAGGCCCAGTCCCTCTCACCCAGCTGGTAGAATCCAGGGCGACGGGCCAACCGGGACCTTGACTTCACCATCATTTGTCATCACTGGGTCCGTACTGAAGTTCTTGATCGGTGGGGGGTGTAACATCCAAGGAGAACGCGCCGAGCTGGTAGTCGATGGGGTAGTTGTTGTCAAGGCAACTGGGAAGTGCACTGAAACCATGGAAACGAAAAACTGGGATGTGAGTCAGTTTCAAGGACAAACAGCCCAGCTGCGATTGGTGGATGCGAATACAGGGGGGTGGGGTCATATCAATTTTGATAACCTCGAAATGAACGCGTGCGCATAATAACTATCAAACGCGCGTTCATATGTTTTTTCAATAAAAGAGAACAACAAATATGATAATCCATGTGACATTTGTTCTGTCGACTTTTAAATACTAAAAATTAGTTCAATATATGCAAAAAGGCTTTTGTCTGTAAACATAGAACAACAAAATTTACCAGGCTTCATAGCCCTCTATGGTTTTTACCTATATTTTTTACCACTGTATTTGTCAAGGGCTTGTAAAGAGTCCTGTTTTTCAGTTACATAGTTTGGCAATATGACACAATTTGAACGGGAAAATCGCTGCAAACATCTATTTAAATCAAATTAAATCCTTATCAAATATATAAACTCGCTCCACTCTAATATTTCATTGTTTTTGCATTATGTCAGTGTGTACTTGTCATTCTCGTTCGACAAAGTTGTTGCACTGAGCGTGCGCATTATTTCCTTCCCAGTCTCCCAGCTCTACACGTAGACGGTTGCAAATCTGATTGGCCGGTTGATAGATCTTGTAAAATCTCGGCAAGGTAGAAGTCACTCACGTCTTGTGTTCTCTGGAAGACTGTCCATCTACCTGGATTCTTTTTTTGTCTTTGATGTTTTTTCTTCTTCGTGGATTCAGAGCTAGATAAGATCAATTCTCTACCAAGTAACCTCCCACCATCTCCAACACGCGCACATCAACCTGCAAAAAACATACACAGAACTTGTGGCTGTAGAGCAATGGACACAGCCGTCAGTAGTGTTGCGCAATCAGTTCAGGCCATGCGATTGTAGTCTGCGTCACAACCGAACTTATATCAGTTTAGATTCGGCTGTGACGCTGGCTATGCGATACTATTTTTCGCGACCTATAACTTCCGTATAAAAGCTTATAACAGTCTGGTCAGTCTGGCTGGCGCGATTTTTTTTTTAAACAAATTTATTGGGTAAAACTACAAGTTCAATTAATTACAAAGTTATGGAACAAATAAAAAAATACAACAAATGTAACAAATACAAAAGTAGTTACCCAAATGGGTTGGCGCGAACGGGACGCGAGTACCCATGCGAGGCGCTTCCCATGTAAATAATAAAAGGATTAAATAAAACTAAAAAACTTAAACCCTATGACAGGGGCAGTCCCTTGCTATTGACCAGGTACAGGTCCTATCTATGTCATAAACAGATTCCAAGAGAGAAGAGAAATGGCAGGAAAGAAAACTCTTGAATACAGAAACACTGGAGAAACTACTAGGAGGAGCAACTTTACAAACACTGTTCCATAATTTTACAATCCAATTAAAATAAGAAGCCTGATACGTACTAGTTTTACAGGACGGAGTTTTTAACATAATAGAAGGATGACGAGTTCGGCCGTGACTAACAAAAGAAACAAAGTTGTGCACATTTAAATCAGAGATGCCATAAAGAGCTTTATAAAAGAAAATCAAATCTCTAATTTCTCGGTCATAGCATAGTGGTAATAGATTTAAAGTTGTTAACCGTTCCCTGTATGAGGAGTCGCCTGTCCTGGCCTTCAAGATCCATCTGGTTGCCCGTCTTTGAACCCGTTCTATTTTTGCCTTCTGCGAGCTATATGATGGAGACCAAACCTCGCTGGCATAGCAAAGCTGTGATTTGACTAACGACAAGTACAGTGTTCTCCTGACCTTGACGCCGGTCAAAAGGGGGCAAGTTCTCTTCAATAGACCTAGTAACTTGTTGGCTTTAGCTACTTTACTGTGGATATGAGTGTCCCAGGAGAGATTGCTGGTCATAACTACTCCGAGATCTTTTTCTTCTTGGACACGGAGTAGATAGGCTGTGCCAAGATGGTAGGGGAAGAAAACTGGTTGTTTCTTCCTGGAGACTGTGAACACCTTGCACTTGGACTCATTGAATTTGATGTTGTTGTTGTAGCTCCAAGTGGCCAGATTACACAGGGATTGTTGTAGGTGCAGGGCATCATCTTCAGAGGCTATGCTTCTGTAGGCTTTGGTGTCATCAGCATATAAAGCAGCCTTTATTCCCTCTGGTATAACATCTGGAAGATCATTTATGAATATAACAAACATCATTGGGCCGAGTAGGCTGCCCTGGGGCACACCGGAAGTGACAGGTGCCCAACTGGAAGCTACACCATCCACGACAACTCTCTGGTTGCGATCAGTAAGATAGTCTCTGAACCAGTCAAGCACACGCCCCTTCACGTTGTGTAGCTTCAGTTTCGCCAAGATCAACCCATGGTCGACGGTGTCAAAGGCTTTAGCGAAATCAAGATATAAGATGTCAGTCTGGTTGTTTTTGTCAAGGTTTTGTCCAATGGTATGAAGGACTTGCAGAAGTTGGGTAATGCAGGAGCGGTTCTTTAGAAATCCGTGTTGCATGAGGTTAATGGACTTAATCACGTGATCGTACAGCCTTTTGCAAATGCAGCGTTCCAACACTTTACCAATAATGGACAGGAGCGATATCGGTCGATAGTTCTCAGCAGGTTCTTTTAAGCCTTTTTTTATGAATCGGTGTAACGTTAGCCGCTTTCCACTCGAAGGGAACGCGACCGTGATACAATGAATGATTGAACAAGTCACAAAGGCTAGGTGCGATTTGTTGTCCGCATTCTTTAAGAAGGCACGCCGGAATCCCATCGGGGCCACATGCTTTTGCTGTGTCCAGATTACTCAAACAATCGGCCACCTTTTCCACACTTAAAACAAAATCAGATAGTTCCTGAACAGTCTCCAGGGAGGCTGACGCACTAACATTTTCTGTGTTTACAGTTAATCTAGAAAACACAGAGGAGAAATAGGAATTGAAAAGTTCAGCTTTTTCAGCAGATGATTTTGCTGTAGCGCCGTTGTAAGTGATTGGAGAACTTTGACTTCCCTTGTGGTGTAAAATGGCCTTGTGATAGCTCCAGAAAGCTTTGGGATTGGTGGTAAAAGAAGACTCGATTTTAGCCAAATATTCGCGGTGTTTTTTCTTGACTAGGCACTTGACTTTTTGACTTATTGCCCGTAGTTTCAATTTTTGTGCTTCGCATTTATTCTGACGATACTTTTTCAGAGTTGAGTACTTCTTGCGAATTAACTGGCGAACTTCCCCGTCAATCCAAGGAGGAGAGTTAGTGTCTTTGACAGTTTTTGTGGGGATATGTTTATTTACTGCATTTCATGTCTTCGTGACTTTTGTCGCAAGGAATTTTGTTAGAATTGCTGAAGATTACTAGTAAACTTTCTATGATACAAAAGTAATCTATGATGTTTTTATATTGAGAGGATTTGACACCGCATAACGTTACTCGGGTTTGTCTACGCGAAGTGCAAACGGTTCTGAGTAACTTTTGTTCACATAACTTTGGTTCTACTGAATCTAAAGACACGAATCAAAGTTTTAACGGAGCTTTGAATCTGACAAGTAAAGAGTGAAAGATTCCGGTCGTAAAATTTCACATCGTTCGCTGCCGAGGTGTCTTCGCCATGCACTAAAAGTATAAAATGACCAGGCGCGGATTCATGATTTTCAATAGAAGAAAAAATTGTGTTTTTTGAAATTAACAACTCTCAAAGACTGGAACAATCATGAAGGTCCGGGCAAATAAAAATAAATTACAGATACTCAACTAAATTACGAAATTTAAAAAATAATGCTCAGAATTAGATCCGCTCCTGATAACCGTCTTTTTCAAGAAAGAAAATTTCGCGTGCTAAAGATTGGGTACCGGAAATTTCGCAACTTTGCAAATTCCAGACATGCATGGAAAGAGAAAAATAAATACGACCTGCATCTTATAACTGTTGCCCGGTCAAGGGTCTGTGCACGAGTAATTAAACTAATAAAATTATAAATATTATTCCCTGCAAATTGTATACTGCGCATGCGCAACAATGTTTGAAACACCTGTTGGCATCAAACTATAATGCTGGTTTTTATTTTTTTTGACAATAGTTGGGATGGAAATTACAAAAGCCGTGGCTGTGCAAGATATATGACGTCATATTGGTTGTCAAGGGTAGTTTTTGCTTGTATTTAGTTGAAACCAAATGTTTGTACTCTGCTGTTATTTTTGTCCGTCACGATTAGCAAGTTATCTGACGTCACCGTGACAGCTTCCGGTCCAGAAAAATGACCAGGCCCAGTCCCTTCGCTTCCAAACTGTGTCACGAACTCTCCGTCCAGCGAGAAGATCTTCACGCAGTCATTGTTAAAGTCACACACGACGATATATTCATCTCTATAAATCGCCAGGCCAGATGGGGCACTAAGAGGTCCTGTTTGGCCCTCTGTGGCACCCAATGTACGTAGAAAATGCCCATCTTTATCGTATATCTTAACACAATCATTGTCGGTGTCTGAAACGATGAACATCCCTCGATGGAAGATCGCGTAGTTTGGGTAGTCGAGAACATGCTCGCCGTGATTTCCAAACAAGAATATAAAGTCTCCAGTGCGATCAAAAACCTGGATTCGATTATTCGAAGTGTCAGCGACGATCATCCGACCTCGCTTGTCTACAGACACCCCGTGAGGGTCGCGGAACTGACCAGGGGCCTTACCCAGCTTACCGAACTTATACTGTAGTTTGCCCTCTGGATTCATCACGGTTATTCGGTGTCTTCCCCGCTCAACAATAACAATGTTTGCCGCTGTGTCCGTCGCTAAACCAGTAGGGCAGAGGAAAGGCACCGCCCTCCCGGTGTGTGTAGTGACCTGGGACATGGTACGCAGAAAGCGGCCGGTCCTATCGAAGACCTGCACTCGGTCATTGGTGTAATCAGCAACATATGTCACGCCATCTGGACCCGTTGTCACGCCAACTGGATCCTCAAACTGCCCGCTGCCATTCCCTCGTGACCCAAACGACATCACATGTTTAAATACACAGTTTGTAAACACAGTCTTCGCAGTTGGACTTTCTGGCACGGAAACAATTTTACTTTCACCATTAGACGAGATCTTGTCTGGTTTCTTTGCTTCGTCTAACTTCAAATTACAAACATTGTCGTCAAGTTCATTGCCAGAAAAAAATCCATTTTGATTGACAGGTGAGTGATACGTCTCCATATCAACACTGCCATGTTCGTGCACAGTGTCTAGTTGTGGGATATTGTTGGACCAAGAGTCTGCTGATGTGTTCGCTCTCACAGGTCTCAGCATTTCCCGGGCGATTTGAAGTCCTTGATTAACTTCATCTAACGCCGACATTAAGGCTGATTTTCGTCCCTTTAGATTTGTGGATACACCTTGGAAGTGTCCATCCAGACAGGACATCAACAGATCTTCGTGTTCTTTGATCAGCATGCTCAGTCGGGTTGTCCTTGATCCGATTTCTTTCTTATATTTTTCAAATATTTTCCCGCTGTTTTCAAAATCTACATGTAATTTTCCCAGTTGGTTAGCGAAGACGGCTTGCGTTGCTTCTACGCGCTGTAAGAGTGTGATGGCCCGTTCTTGATCGCTGTCTTTGGGTTCGGGACGCTCTTTACGATACACAAAATCATGAGAGCGATGCTCGAGCAATGCACAGTCCCGACATATTCCTCTCTCACAAGACAGGCAGTAGAACTTCATCTCTTCCCAGTCGTGACTCTCACAGAAATAACTTTGGTTGGGTAATTTATCACAATTTTGAATTTCTCCATTCGAAGATTGAAACATCTCGTTACGGGATTGGACGGCTATTTCTGGGTGTTGAGCGGGACTTGAAGCGTGATGGTTGTAGAGCGTAGTGTTGTCTTCGGTGTATGGTGGAACAAGAACGACTCTGCTACTCACATTGCGATGTGCGGGCCTGCCGTGAGGGCAGTCTAACATGTGTTTACATGGACACGAAGATGCTGCTTCGCCACTTCTGTTTGTACAACACTGAGCTTGAAGAGGATGAACAGCCTCGGAGCAATTCCTTGTCACGAGAGTTGACTGCTCAGCTAAATATGAACAAAGCGCTTCTTCTTCATCCATGAAAGAGCATTTCACGTTATCTCCATCCATCTTTATACTCACTGTAACATGGATTCCGGCGCGAAGGGAATTCCAACGGTTGCGAGGTAATGACAGACCGGATTTACGTGGATGCCGAGCAAAAGGCGCGGCGAGCTCTACGTGTTTTATACAAGGCTGTTTTATTCACAGATAGCAGGACAGTTTGGGTCAACGGGTTACGCAAAGAATAACCAATTACGTGCTCTTTAGAATCTCAAGAGCTCATCGGTTCAACTCGTATTTATAACACTGAGTGGATTTTGATCATTCATCGAATACGAGTAATTAGAAACGAGGGATCCGAAACGAGTACTTACTGCAAGGCGGTAGAATAGACACTGTAAACGGTGGATTCGCTGATGGCTCAGAATCTGGAGAATGTTTAAGTCGATAATTTCCTACTTGTTTGATTTACAGTCGTAATCCTTTATGTGTAAGCAAAGATGACACTATGAGTGGTCTGTGTGTTTAGTCGGGATTTGCCAGCACGCTGGGTGACCTATGGCACTCTGTCTGACGTTTCGAGTGCCCACAAAACACTCAAATAGAACTTATTGTTGATTTGAAAGAGTTTTATACAGTCAGTCACCGACCGCACGAGACGCGTGACAAACCACTGAGGACGCAAAAAACCCTGTCTACGCTAGCGGCAGATAAATTTTTTATGGCTTGAAAGGAGCGCTCGGCGTGTTTCCATGACGCCTTGTACAGGAACACCACGTGGAATTCTAGAGAAAAATGAAGACAAATCAAATCAAATCAAATAACCGGGTCATTGCTGGGAATACTTTGGAGGACGATAGTGGAACTCGTGGGGTCTTGCTCAACGTAACGACCCTTTGGGGGAAGGTTATCCAATAACAGTACAGTAGGAACTTGGAGGCTGGATGCGGTTTTATGATATAGACGACGTCAATCAATCCCGCTCTGTCTGCGCTGCTGAAAGCCTGCCAACAAAAGTTGTGAGAGTAATTAACGATAATAATAATAAGACATTTATATAGTGCATTTCTATATGCTCCATGTGCTCGCCATTGGCAGCCGCACAGCATACAATATGTATAGGTAATCATACGGTTTCGAGTTCAATTTGGGATTAATTTGCACGAGTGTGTTTTCAAAAAGCTGAAATTGCAAGAGTGTAAATTAGTTCCAAATTGAACGAGAAACCGTATGATTACCTTTTAATAATAGACATAAAAAAAAAATTCAATTTTGAAAACAAAAATTGAAAAAAAAACATTTTGAAAAAAAAAAGTTTTGAAAAACAACTCGTAGAAATACGTATATTTTTTTTGTTTTTTATTTTGTAATTTTTTTTCTGCACTGTGTTTCCTAAAGGAGGGGTGGGGAATAACAACTGGGGAATAACAACTGTGAGGTGATCATACGATACATGTGCGCAACACGGCTGCGCGATGGGACAACTATCGAGTAAGTTGGTGGGGGAGGGGTGGGGAATAACAACTGTGAGGTGATCATACGATATGACATTGACGTTCTTTGGTTTTGGTCTCAGTTCGAAAAGTATATCATCGGACGCATCAGCCCCGCAACGGCTTTCAACGGCCGTTGCAAAATCGTACACTTAGTGGGGGAGGGACCAGGACAATTTTTAAATTTGAACATCACAGCTTGTTTGAAACTCGAATATTTTACATAACCAAAAAAATGAAACTCAGATTAGGTCTTGCGGGGCTGATGCGTCCGATGATATACTTTTCGAACTGCGACGTATATATTTCCGAATTTCGACTCCAAGAAGTGAAGATATACGGTCAAATCCGGTTTGGATGTGTAGGATATTTATTGGACAAATGATATCTGGTGAAAGATTGGAGCTGGAGTGAATTTCATTGGATTTACAGCCCGTTGAATGAAGGCACTCGATTCGAAATTCTCCCGAAGTCTACTACCTTGACTTCACTTTAGTGAGGAAAAAAAATCCAAAAATCACCTAAAACGCAGCCAAACCTCCCATAAACCTTAAGAAATGAGTTAAAACACAACTATCTAAGTAAGTAAAGCCAATTGATGCATTTTATGAAAATGTTAGGGAAATTTTACGATCTCACATACATTCTCTCTATTATATTTACGCTAATCCACTAAACTAGAGCTTGGGCTACCTGTGATGACATGTGCGCGAAATTTTGACTAAAAAAATAGCAGCTCTATTTTATCCAGGTATTGATATCGCGTAAACAATCTTCTAAACGTTCTTTGGTTTTTAATAACCGAACAGAATCCACTGTGGCCTGGGTTCTAGGGGTTTCTTTTCCGTCAAACCAACGCGCTCAATCCTATTTACATATTCCATACCCAATCAACAAGGCAAACCTAGAATAAATATATACTTTAATAGCTTTCAAAATATCCACCAAGGATTACAATACTGAAGGGAACCTGACACTGGTACAAAGTTTATAGAAAATTACTGGGAAAATGAAAATGAAACGAAGAAGTCTTTATCTTCATATATAGTTAGGCCGTTTCTTTCTTCTTTTTGTGGTACGTTTAGCAATTACAACATCAGGATGAACTTTCTTTATGTGCCAAAAGTAACGGAACAACAAGAACAATCTGAAGAAACAGAAAGATATAACATGTAAACAAAAAGCGCGCCATTTTTGCACGTGTTATCACATACGCACGCACCTCCTTATAAACAGCCTGTACAAAGCCGCAATGCAGACAGCCATCTTATAGAAAAGACCAAGGAATAGAAAGAGAAGCCCAATCTTTAAAATTATGCAAAGATCTTCGTACAGGATGAACATTTTGAAGCATCGGAAAAGAAAACGAACAAAGGGAATTATTTGTCCACATACAGCCATTTTATACGAGTGTATTGTCGATAGCACATCGTTTATTTGGCAAACAGTGTCTGATGCTGTAGCTGATGGATAAGATGCACGTTGCATCAAACAGTCCTCGATGGTTTGCCCCAAGCTCTCCACTTTATCAAAAGTAAAACACGAACTGATCAAGTTCTAACCACCAGATATTTTCTGCCATGTAGAGTTTAGTGCATCAGCCATTGTGGTCCTTAATGACGTCCAGATAGTTTGTTGGTTCGGATCACTTGTAGTCAGTTGGATTGATTCCAACATATTACCACAAATGTTCAATATCTCCCAATACTTCTCATTGATGATATCAACTGCTTGCTCACTTTGCCCCAACATGTTGTATTGTAGACATTTGTCCACATGTCTTGAAATCGATCGTGATCAGGGACCGAGTTCACTACAGATGACACTATCTCTTCTGTAGTACTGACCATTAATGTTACTTTTTCACCGGCATAACAACTGACAGATACCACGTGATCTGTTGCAGCTTTAGACACTTGTGCGAAGTAGTGCATAGGATGCCAGCACTCTGTCAAAGTGGACGCTATTTCTTGCGGGCTATAATTAGCCAGTTCTTCTTATGATCGCGATATTGACTGATGCTATACACTCGCACCACCACTCTGTCCAGCTAGTATACTCCATTTCCTGGCAATAACGAACCAGTTCTGGTGTCTTGCTCATGATCACCATTAAGACTGATGCAGCACATTTCCAGAACCACTGTGCCAAAGTGGACGCCATTTCCTGGCAATAACTAACCACTTTTGCTGCGTCAGTGTCCATGATCGCCATATTGACTAATGACGCATATTCACAGAACCACTGTGTCAAAGTGGACGCCATTTCCTGGCAATAACTAACCACTTTTGCTGCGTCAGTGTCCATGATCGCCATATTGACTAATGACGCATATTCACAGAACCACTGTGTCAAAG
>JAUPMF010041034.1:0-13401 GCA_031471435.1 Stomphia didemon | reverse complement strand
ATGGACACCCCTGTGAGGTGCATGGACACCCCTGTGAGGTGCATGGACACCCCTGTGAGGTGCATGGACACCCCTGTGAGGTGCATGGACACCCCTGTAAGGTGGACACCCCTGTGAGGTGCATGGACACCCCTGTGAGGTGCATGGACACCCCTGTAAGGTGCATGGACACCCCTATGAGGTAGACACCCCTGTAAGGTGGACACCCCTGTGAGGTGCATGAACACCCCTGTGAGGTAGTCACCCCTGTGAGGTGCATGAACACCCCTGTAAGGTAGACACCCCTCTAAGGTGGACACAGCTGCCTGGCCTCTACCTGTACCTGCATCACCTCTCTATAAGGCAGACATTTATCTAATGCTGACAGAAAAAGGGAGAACACTGTAGACCATTTTGATCAATATTTCACCTGGTCCTAATCACAGATTGTGTTTCATAGTTTAAGGGCTATGTAACCCCTGGTATGAAGCAGCCGTTCACTCAGATTCCACAACAACAACAACAACAACAGACACAAAGTGAAACCCAAAGTGAAACACCTGACCCACAGCCACTGTGGCAATCGTCGACCATTCAATCGTCCACCAAAGATACAGATTCGTCAAGGTAACTAGTTCAGACATATGCTATTGTTGTTGATTTCACAGAGTGCTCGTAACTCCAGAAATATTTTTTGAAAACAAGTTAGTATAGCAAATCTAAGTAAAGGTTTCTTATCTCATAATTAAATCTTAATTATACCTTAGACTTTGTGAAGGCTTTGCGAAAAGGCCTCTGACTATTTGATGAGATACAAAATATTTTTTCATCTAGATGACCAGGTTCTTTTCTATATTTTTATAACTTCTCTATACACACTCTCTCCTACCCTTCAGTAAATTTTTTGCTATTCTCACTGGTTCTATTTTTCTTTTTTGATTGTATTTTTTTTTATTTCTCAATATTGCATGTCTTTGACTCTGTTATCTTCACATTCTGTCAAATGGTTGCCGTAGCCGAGAATATGTACTTTACTGTACTTTTGCACTTCATTCTGTCCATCGCTTCCTTTGTACAACTATTAGCTCACTTCGTTCTAATAGTTCAAATACTGAACATTGTATTTAGTCAGGCGTAACATTTACTGTTACTATTCTTATATCAATTGTCCCGACATTGTCGAAATAAATGTGTCTCCAGTCTGCTTCCATTAGTATCAGTAAAGTGTTCATTGATGTTTTTATAGTGATTGCCTGACTCTGTCACAATGAAGTTTATATCAGTCCCTTCTCTGCAATCAGGAGTAGCGATCGCTTGCTTAGCGTTAATAGAATGCAAACTGTTTTGTTGTGGTGGGAGGCAGACAGCATTCCATGGTTGATACGATAACACACGAATTGCATAACACGATTTGATTCACGATTTATTTATTCCTTGTTTTGATGTTGCTTTTTCACGATGCCGTATAAGTGAGTATAGACTAGAGTACTGACATATAAACTACTGTACATAGTACATGATATGGGGACGTCAAGAGTGCATGACCCGAGGGTTAAGCGCGACTAATGTTTGCCTTGGCCGTCATTATTGTATGATCAGATCCTCTCATATGGTTACAGTTCGCTTTACGTTTCTCTCTTCAGATCATCGATTACTGTGCAGACCTCTCTAGAGCTGAAGAGCAACGAGCCCGTGTTGAATCCCGAGAGAGCAGAGCGGGATTATAAAGTCCACTTCCACCAGGAGAAGTCATCCCCAGACCCGTCAACCAAACACTACAAAACATCGGGTCCCGTCTGCCCCGATACCATACGATATCAGTTAGTCCAGGATATTTTTGTTTAATATAACTGCAATGCTTATATGCGATATCCTGCATGTTATTAGTTTAAAACAACAAAATCAGTGCACGAACATCAGAAGTAGACTAAATCTGCATTTACATGGTTCAGCGTGAGGCGCCGCGGTAGATTCTCGTCACTATGCGACAACAGTTTCTATGAAAACATTGCCTCTGCATTTGATACAGGTTTTCCCGATTAGTAGGGCACCTGTGCCCAGCTATAAGATTTCAGAGACATTAATAAAGTTCATATTATTATTATTATATGTTCTAAATACTATTTGCGATACAGGTGGACGGGTGATGGGTTTGGTGGGATGACGTACATGAAAAAACTCAAGTAAGAAAAATTCTGTCCTTTCTTCCTTTTCTCTGTAGGTACTACATTAACTCTCTCCATGTCTCGTCTAGGTCACCAGTCTCTCCACGGCCAACGAGGAAGAAACATAATGTATCCCAGGCAGCAAAGCAGTCGTCTGATCACGTGACCATACCTACAGGCTCGCGATCGCTTGACAAAAGAACTCTTGCATCACTTATGTTAGTCAAGCAGTTAGGGGACACAGACCGCAGGGACGGGTAAGACTGACCGCTGTCATCCCCCCACCGTCTTTATTCCCCACCGTCCCTCACTAATTGATTGTGGTATTATTCGATAGTCGCTTTGGAGGCTCCACTGACCGTTCTGCGACAGCACCACACCCTGTTGGACCAGCAGAGCACAACTATAATCTGGAATACATGTCTATCTGTCAGCCTGTTGGACCGAGACTTGGTATGTTCAAGTATGAACAATGCAACAAATTCGCCTGCATAATCAGGTTTCTTTTCTTGGACCAGGGCAGAGGGGGAACAATTTACTCTCTTTTTCCATATACATATCCAGCTCCTCTAGCTCAAGAAAGAGAGCATATGCAAAGACTTTTAGACATTGATTGACGTTTGGATCTGATATTGCTGATATTCTCAGTAAAATATAGAAGAGTTGCATGTGTTAAATGCATATGTTTTTGATGATACAGGAGAGACCGACAGGCCATCTACAGTGGCCTGGTACCTACAAGGTGATCATGGCTTGTACAGAGATCCGAGCACGCGACCAGAAAGGTGAGCGCACCACTACACCACCATCGCACCACCACACTATCAGCGCACCACCACACCTTCAGCGCACCACCACACCTTCAGCGTACCACCACACCTTCAGCGTACCACCACACCATCAGCGCACCAGCACACCACCGCACCTTCAGCGCACCACTACACTACCATGCAGTGCACCACTACAATAACGGAATACATGTAGCGGTATAATGTGTATTGATCACGTGTTTCTATTGGTTGCGCAGTGAAGAAATTCGCCTGAAGACAGACGTACGTATCGCACAGGGCAGAGCACTAATGGTCGAGGGTAAACATATCGGGGGAGAATCCGAACATCGACCACGAGAACAAATATCAACAAACGAGAAATCTCCTGTGGACAGCAAATATGACAAGAACGAAACAGAATCTCCCGCAACACAAGAAACGAGTTATAAGAATCACATTGGTAAGATTACAACAACTATTACACACCACACTACAAGCCTACTGCGAGACAGTTATGCACATAGATATATACACATAGTTATACACACATAGGTATACACATAGGTATACACATAGTTATGCGCACTCTGAATGACCAGCTCTATTGTCTTTGTGACAGAGAAGAGCAATAGAAGCAGACGCTCGTACCTCACAACTCCCATCGTGTTTTTAATAATTTTTGTAAATATATAGATGGCCCGTTTGATATTAATTGGGTATAATTGTATATAAATAGCGAGCCGGTTACCTTGTGCTCTAATTCTTTACCAGGAGTTATGTCTATCTTATAAAGCTTTTCCTGTCTTTCTTTTCCTGTTCTTTTCCTTTTATTTTTATTGATTTATTTTTATCGTCTGGACAGAACCGACCAAACACAAGCCCTCCGGCCGAGCGAGCCTGCGCCCTACATCCCCGCGAGTACCGTCACGCCCATCGACTGGGGCCAGCTGTGGGCAGCGCCACATATCAATCCCGACTGGCAAGGGCTTCGGCACAGCACCCAGGCCTTGTTCAGCGAGAAGCGACAAGTCAGACAAGACTTATAACTACTCCGTTAAACAGTTCAGCCACTTCTGTTGGCCGGACGAGGTTGGTTAACTTTGTACCGCGCAAAGTTTGCGGTCAAAACAAATTGTTGCGCATATCAACGTATAGCAGAATATGAATATGACAATTCCGATGAGTATAATGGTATTTATATTAGATTGTCTGGTATAACTGTTATGTCGTTTTGCAGGCAATTCTTTCCGATGACTATATGAGACAGCGAGAGGTCTGGGCAGCTGTCAATATACAAAGGTATGTATTAAAATGGGTATCTATTTGAGACAATATACCTTACGAAGAGACATGATGGTCCAGTATATTGCTTATTTTCCACAACGGCTGAGCAATTCGGACTAAATAAATCGTTAGCTCGAGGCCTGGACTCGGTCGTGTGGTACAACAAGTCCATGCTTAGCTGCATGTGATTTTCCAGCCTTATCATGTTTTGTTGTTGTTTTTTGGCGTTAGGATATTTCGAGGCTTCATAGCGCGGCAGTACTACAGACACTTGCGAGAATCTGAGTGGGAGCGACAGAGAAGAGCGGCTCTTACTCTACAGAGGTGAGACTAATTCTCGGCATAGGAAACTGTGCTCTTGTTCTGAAAAAATGAGACTGCAATGGTAGTTTACTTTATCCAGTCAACATTATATAGAGGGTGAGGTGTGGGGGGTGTTAGTGGCCTGATAACACCATATGTTATCTGATTTTGTAAAAGATTAGAGAGTAGTATGTAAATGTGCCTTGTAATGTCGTGTATCTACATCTCGCCTTGAGTGTTTTTCATTCTGGTTTGTTAGCCATATGCGCGGATTTCTAACTCGTAAACGAATGGAAGTGAAGATGAGGGAATACCAACCTACAACTCGTACAAAGGAATGGGCTCGTCAGTACAAAGAAGAACTGAAGCAACGAGAATCCGCCAGGCTACAGAAGAAAAACTACATGTCAGCGAAGTAAGAAGATCAAGAGTGGGTTGTGTTAGAATTTCAAATTCCCCTCATGGGTTGCCTGTGGTTTGGTGGGAATCTGGTCCCGAGGAAAAATATTTGTTGTGACTAACTAGTCTAGTAGTTGAAGAGAAGTCAAAGAGACTGGAAAACAGTGAATATCCTAAATACTCAGTAAATATAAAGAATCTGCCTTTAATTTCTGTCTGCTTTTTTGTCGCATTTTTTTTAGATTAAACAAAGAATCAGATAAACTAGATGAGAGCGTAAAACAGGCCAAAGCGCACCAAAACATCTACGAGTAAGTATTGTAAACACTGCATGCAGTATGACATACCGTTTGTCGGAGACATTCATTTCATTATCATTTCTATCTATATGTATAGTATATATCATCCAGTTAGAGAAGGACCGACCAAGGCCGAGATGAAAGCAGCCGCCATTACTATCCAGAGGTACACTCTGTTCCTTTCTGTTGTCTTCTGGTCCGACGTTTGTTACAGATAACCTCATCTTTTTTACGATTTTTCAATTTTATTTTTTTCTCAAGATGTTGATTTATTGTCGTGTTGTATGTTTTGTACAGATATTTCCGTGGTTGGTTTGTTAGGCGAATGTATCTAAAAGTGAAAACAAAGGTACTTTATTGATTAAGTCATGGTTCATTATTGATTCATTTTCATTCCTGTGTTTTGCCTTTTTATTGCGCCAAACTTTTGATCTTCAAAAACAATTTTAATACATGATGATAGTGATGATTCTGATAATCCAATCCATATGTCATGGTATTCTCGATGTCTCTAGGCACTGAAGCGCACTTTATCGTTCAATAAGTTCATCAAGGGATACCAAAACTTGCTGCAAAGGATCGGAAAGCGATACGGTGTTAAAGATCCAACAACAAATTTACAGTTTAACGAACTCATGGAATACGTGGAAAGACTAAACAGTAAGTAGACCTCGATTATCAGGCATGGAAACCGCGTTACATATATGCCAAAACATCAAGTTTCTTTCTCGTTCTCTTGTCTACTGTTATTCCGGTTAACAATACGAATTTACTTAAAATAAACGTAGCACATAGAATTCTTCTTCCAGAATATCTATCGCACCATTCATCCCTTTTTGTGTATTATTGCATTCTAGACAATTTTCTTTTCTGTGTCTTTAGAGTATGAAATAGCTTTCGAGAAGTTTGCAGTAAACGGTGTTCTCCGTTACAATGACATCAAGGAATATTTCAAATCTGTTGGTCACGTGCCCTCACAGAAAGAGATTGACGACGCCATTGAAATCGTCACCAAAAGTAAGTCAATTCATTTCTCCAGTAAATACATGACAAGCAATGCTTATACTGAGATCAACGAGTACTGAAGCCTAAATCAGTAGAATTTTCCTTTCTCGATTAGAGGTTTGTCTTATATTCTATTTTTCATTCAGTGTCGCCTAAAGGTAAAAGTCTGTCCAAGGCCGAGGCAGTCGAGGTGTTGTTCCAGATCTACGTGCCTAGGGGTACCGGGATGACACTAGGGGACGTCCGCAAATCCACGTGGCTCAACCCACTGAACGACGGCCAAGATATCATGCAGCTCCTGTCGAAGAAAGACTTGGAGGCCACTAATCTTGCCAAGTGCCTCGCGGTGGTGGCCAACGCAGGCAAAGAGAATGATGAAATCCAGGCTTTAATCAAACCTTCCTCGTCCAAATCTAGCAAGAAGTCGGCTAAAAAGAATTCAAGTGATAAAACCAATCGGCGTGTAACCTTAGCTCAGTATCCGTCATCACGTGGCCGATCCAAATCCCCCAAACCACCCAGGAGATGAAGTGTTTTTCTTTAGAATGACGAAAATGTTTCAGAGGCTGTAACTTTTGTTCACTCCCATCCCCGGGACATTTGCACGATGACGTCATTTGACTATATCTACCAGAATCCTTTGCAATTTGCTTTTGTCGTTCAGATTTTCTTATACTCCTTTGAGAATACCACAACAATGGTCTGAATTAGAGAAAGAAGAGAAGCCGCACAAGGTGTGCTTGTAGTCAGAAAATATATTATTCATTCGCTTTTCTTTTCCTTACAACACACACTAAAAATAAACATTCCTTGTACGTACAAACACGAACAATTCCAAAGTCAGGAGCCCAACTCTTTCGGCATCCTAATCTATTGTAGGGGGAGGTGGGTGGGGGTTGAGACAAGGGGTAGGGTGAGAGGGTGGGATGTGGGAAGGGGTGAGAGTAGGAAGGATCTCGCTGGTCGAGCTGTTTCATGTATTTCAGAACATATACATTGTGTTTTATATGTATATTCTGTGAAGAATTTTTGTGAACTACACTAACCAAAGATTATCGCATTACTATATATAAAAATATAAAGTAAGTCCCGGCGATTCAGGATAACTGGGCCATCTTGTACACAACTGATGGCTTGTGATCGAGACAATAAAACAATATAATAATCAGTTTAAAAAACGATACAGGGGAGTGAGCAATTTTTGTTACCTTCCAACAGGACTCATCGCTATCACCATAGTGATCAATTCCATGCGAACAGTAGCGTAGCTAGCCAGGCTTTCCGAACAGGGGCTCATTTTGCTCTCTCTTGCCTCACGAAAGTCGGGGATAAACACCAAATATTTTAAATACAAATTTATAAATAGGACTGGCTCACCAATAAAAACATTATACAAAACACATGTAAATCTTCATTATTGGCCGAGTAGGCCTGGACACATCGATTCCACATGATATGCAAAGCAAACGAGCATCGAAAGGACAAGATTGCGTTGATTCCAAGCTTGAAGATCTGCCTCGGAAAATGCCAAACATCAAGATATTCGGAGGCAATTCTCATCCTCAATTTGCTCGCCTTGTGGCAGACCGGCTGGGTTTTGAGCTTGGTAAGAGTGTACTGAAGAAGTTCTCCAACAAGGAGACATGGTGAGTAGAACAGACAGGATGACTTTAGCTGGTTATTTCGAACATTACTTATCTGTTTGTTGGGATATATATCGTATGTACAGTTATAGGGATTTCTTTCTAAAGTCTGGTTGTCCAGAGTGATTGCATCTACTAAATAAGTATATTTTTAATTCATGATTACCGCTGAAACTTGTCAGTAAGAAAACAAACCTGTATTGGCTCATTGACAGACATTTGATCATTTCTGTGTTTTTGTATTATAGAAATTTCTGTCCTAGTTTACACAGATAAGATTGATAGGCGAAAATGCACCATTTATAGGTAGAAACTTACTTTGGCCTTCGCCGCGTATCTGTGATTGCACGTGTAAGCAAACACGTGTTTGTCTAGTACGTCACTTCTTTTTGATTATTCAACTACTGAAGACTTTTTTCCCTGTGATTGTGATCATAATCATAGTGCGTTGTCTTGCTCCAATATTAGAGTTACATAACACGCATATATAATGCAGGTACGTATATACATACACGTATGTATAATACATACATGTATGTATATATGACCCAGTATTGGTAGAATGTAGAATCATGACTATCACTGAAAATATTCCATTTATTTAACCAACAAAAGTAGTAAAGAGAACTTATACTGTGTGTCTTCATTTTCAAGAAGTCAAGCCAACTAAAATATTTCTGCATTTATTTCTGTTCATCAAAGATTACCTTATTAACTGATTTTGGGTTCCCTGTGTTAATTTGGCTGATTTGATTAGGCCAGGACAGCTGTGTTGTGAAATTATGAAAAATGCTTATTGAGACTTCAAAACTCATAATATACTAAGCAAGTTATTATTATAAGTAATACCATGAAAAGAAGGAGGTAGTGATTCATGTTATGAGGGTAGAATCCAGGGAGCCAGACCTGAATGGAGCTACAGTCCTGAATGTATTGATTAAATAATAAAAAGTTAAAATAATTAATTTGGCCATCCCTCTGGTCTCTTGGTTGGACCAGTAAGGTCTAAATATTTGGTATATAATCAATACCAATAAAGCACTCACTTATGTTCACACACTGAAGTTCTGCTACACTGGATTTCCTGTGATCATTAAACATTGTTCATTGATTGGTATTCATTAATTTGTAATAACATTTAACCTAAAAACAATGACTTGGATAACTGCTAGTTAAAGGTACATGTACAATCATTGCATAATTATTGCTAATTTATTGCCAAGCCTGTCAAAAATATGCAAATTCTTCAACCATATCTGCTTTTCAATTAGAACTACATGTATTAGCATATATGCTCCACACAGTAAGGAACTCAATGACCTGTGAAGTCAAGTTATCTACACATTTCTATTTTTCATACATGGAAGAATCTGGCAGTTATTTTGTTCAAGAAAACTCTTTAATTTTGTTTTCTCTGTGATTTGAAATGCCAAATATCAAAATATTCTCTGGTAACTCTTGCTTAGAATTTGGTAACCTTATCAATGAAAAACTTGGACACAAACCTGGGAAATGTTCTCTGAAGAAACTTCCAAACAGTGAATGTTGGTAATAAGAAAACAATGCTTACAATTACTAACGTAAACATGGGGGTTGTACATTGAAGAACCTGTTGAGCTTGTCTTTGAAGAGTAGGGTATTGTTACATGGTTTCAACAGTCTATCACTTTCTAAAGGCATATCACAACTAACATACTAACTGCCCTCAATATTGTGAGCTGTGCGGCTGTCAATGGTGCCAAAATATGGAAATGCGCTATTAATATATAAACATCTTTATCTCTAATTAAATGTATATTCAATATTTATTTTCCAAGAAGTTTCCTTGTTAGGTCAGTAAGGATATTGTATATTTAATCAAAATATATTCATTGTCTTTGTATCCTTTTAGTGTGGAGATTGCAGAATCAGTTCGTGGGGAAGATGTTTACATCATTCAAAGTGGCTGTGGTGACATCAATGACAATTTAATGGAGTTACTTATCATGATTAATGCTTGTAAAATTGCCTCAGCACAAAGAGTTACTGCAGTTATTCCATGCTTTCCATATGCAAGACAAGACAAGAAAGATAAGGTATTTTTGAATTAGAAATTCATTCAAAGAAATTACCTAACTTATTAATGTTTTAGTGAGCTAAGCAATGATAAGCCAATATGTGCCAACCACAGCTACATGTACATGAGCATACATGTACAGGGTAGTGGCAAGATAACATGCATGACAGACATTTTTTTATGCTCACACCTTTCCTATGACAACATATGTACATGTACATCTATATAATTATTTTAAGTACATGTATATATACATAATGAAATTGAACACTAACTGTATTAATGTCATGAAACAGTGAATAAACTACATAAATCACTCAAATTGACTGTTTTGTTTCTTAAATCATATATACAATGTATCATACAATACAAGTTACAAATTATCTTGACTCGTCACTAATGCACTAGTCTGCCTTTATTTACTTAGTTAATTGTTATTTCAATATAGAGCCGTGCACCAATCTCAGCAAAGCTTGTGGCCAACATGCTGTCAGTGGCCGGGGCAGACCATATTATTACCATGGATTTACATGCTTCTCAAATCCAGGTATTTCTCTTGATTTACATGTATTTTTGTATCTAGTACCATATTGATATACATGTATGTACATGTATGTATACCACAAATTGACACTTAATCAATATTTACTATAATATACTTGTAAACTAAATAACACTCTATACATGTATGTACATTGTATGTGTAGGTGGTGTGTACTAGTATGATATGGTTGATTAACAAGAAACTACTAACATTGAATGGGATAATTTTTTCCTCAGGGATTTTTTGACATCCCAGTTGACAACCTTTATGCAGAGCCAGCTGTTCTGAAGTGGATTAAAGAGAATGTCAGTGACTGGCAGGATTCAGTGATAGTCTCACCTGATGCTGGAGGAGCAAAGAGGTTAGATTAAGATACAGTAACTGCTCTTTCAAGCAGCAAAACGTTACATGTACTACATGTACCTCTTTATATGCAGCACCAATTTCTAGCCTGAGTGAATGCTAAAGGAGCACAACTGTTGCTACCAGTTTTTTCTGGATTTATCCATTTACACTACGTGTACTACAATATGTATTTATTTGAATTTAACTATTTAATATTCCACTACTGTACACAAAGAAAATTGATGTCATGGTATTACAAACTGTTCTATTTACAGGGTAACATCAATTGCTGACCACCTCAATTGTGGCTTTGCTTTGATCCATAAAGAGGTATGTAAATCTTGTTCATAAAGTAAATGTTGGACTAGTTTGTACATGTACAATGTACAGTATCTGTTGTGGTTCAAATTTATCTCTGGCTTGAAATTGTTTGTTCTTTGTTTTATTCTCATTACCATACCGGCCTGTAGAATGTAAAACTATAGAATGCACAATTTTAAACCAGGGAGAAATTTGAACCACATGCACACAAAATGATTGCATTCTTTATGATAAACAAAAAGTGTTCAGTGCTTAAACATCATATTGTCTATTTCAGCGTAAGGTAGCTAATGAAGTGATTAGCATGGTGTTAGTGGGTGATGTGAGTGGAAGGACAGCAATCCTTGTTGATGACATGGCTGATACATGTGGCACCTTGACTTTGGCTGCTACAAAGTAAGCTTGCGTACATGTACATTATACATCAAAAAAAGATACATTACATGTATTTCACATTCAATTTTTTTTAGCACTGCTAAGTCCTTACACACAACTGGGTGCGGCTATATATTTTTATTATCATCATTTCCTAACCTAAGATACTGTACCATTAAACTGTTATTATTGTTTTCTGTTCAGGTTGCAAGAAGCTGGGGCATCCAAAGTGTTTGCTATCTGTACTCATGGTATATTTTCTGGACCGGCATTGAAGAGATTGGATGCCAGTAGCATAGAGGCCGTAGCCGTCACTAACTCTATTCCTCAAGGAGAGAAAATGCAGAACTGCAGCAAGATAACGGTAAAGGCTCCAAAACATCTTTTTCAGTAGTACAAACATTATACATTTTTGTAAAGAAAAAGAATGTGAGTTGTCTTGTACATACTAAAACAGTTGGCTGTTTTTTTGTACATTTTTTAAATAGGGATTTGTCTTTTTTCTTCTTTCATCTAGTTAATTGATGTTTCAATGATTCTTGCTGAGGCTATTCGCAGAACTCACAATGGAGAGTCCGTTTCATATCTCTTCAATCATGTACCACTTTGATGTTTGCTAACAACAAGACTGCGAGGACGGTGACTATGTGTACATGTCTAACTCCAATCAATGCTAGGCAAACTAGAATCTGCTTTACATAAGTTATGGCAATGCAACAAGACTAATGCTATACTGTACCAGTAGCTAAAGTGTATTGCCAGAGGTGTAGCCAAAGTTATGGGATTTGTTTATACAGTTTGTCAGATTAGAACTGGTTATAAAGTCTGATTATGAACAAAAAAAATTTTTTTGAATATTGTTTTATGTATTTATTGTCTCTTGCTGAATGTCGGCAAATATTGCTGCTTTATCTGAAAAACATGTACATTGAGTTTAATTATCGCTTCCAATGTAGAGAACAAATTACAGTACTATAATAATAAATTGAGTGATTGTTTTTTCTGTCTGTTTGTCTGTCTCATATATTATATATTATTAACTAAATTTGTTCTTCCTATAAAAATAATTATTCTATAAACGTGACATTTGTAGTGGTTGACTCACTTGAATAACGATAATATCCTTGAAAGCTTGAAAGTTTTCATTCACCTCTGCACCAGCATATGTTAGCAGCATTACACTAGACCACGTCTGCTAATAGAATTCTGCTGCCCAAGTCAGAATATATCAAATTCACAGAATAAACTAAATTTGATGTGCTAGAGTGCAAACAATATAAGTGTGAAACAGTACTAATTTTAAATAGTACTAATTAGTACTAAAAAGTGTTATTTCTTTTGTTTTCTTTTGTTTAATTAGTGCTATTCAGTACTAGACTAATCAGTACTAAATAGTTAGTATTGTTTCACACTTATATTGTTTGCACTCTAAGGGTGTTTGGTATTTTTGTTACTCTTCCATTGTTTTAGGCGGATGGTACTCTCGGCTCCCATAATACATTCTCTGTACTGGTAGCAACCGCCACAGATCCCACGCACTCATTACTCGGGATTCCTATGGGAATGCCCGAGTATTAAATTGGGCTTCAATTTCTGTCGTAAATCGCAATTTGAGCTATAATGCACATGCGCATCATTTACACGCATGCGTAATAAGAAATCCCAAGTTCATGCAGTTATGCGTCTTGTTCTGGCCTAAATTCACCTGTAAAAAATATACATCTATAAATTGAGCACTGACTAAACTTTATGGACACCCCCAAAGTATGTGTGCGCTTGCTAATATTAAGCAATTATTGGATGAGGTTGAGCATGATATCGCAAATTATCAAGACCGAGGCGGATAACACAGACTCGAGGTCTTGATAATTGCGATATCATGCGAAAACCGAATTCAATAATTGTTTTATTAT
>JAUPMF010041033.1:16628-30059 GCA_031471435.1 Stomphia didemon | reverse complement strand
TTAAATCCAAACACGTGATTATTTTTGTAGGGCTTCAAGTACAAGATGCGCTCAGTTTATGCACATTTCCCAATCAACATCACTGTTCATGAAGACGGGAAACTTGTAGAGATCAGGAACTTCTTGGGAGAGAAGTATGTCCGAAGGGTTAACATGCGACATGGTTGTATTTGCTACAACTCCACAGGAGTGAAGGATGAGATCACCCTTGAAGGGAATGATTTGGAGTTGGTGTCAAACTCTGGTATGTAAACAATCATGGGCCTTGCTATAAAACACATTACATTCAGTAACTATTAAACTATACATGTATACAGTGCATTGTGATGATCATATTTTAATTGATGATTTGTTGGGGAGTGGGTGGGTTTTTTATGGTTCTGCTATTTAGGTTAATGAAAAATAATGCTGTTTTACCAATTCTTTTACCACACTGATTTGTTCCACCTTAACCTGTTTTCCAGCTGCCCTCATCCAACAGTCAACAACTGTCAAGAACAAAGATATCAGAAAATTCTTGGATGGTATTTATGTTTCTGAGAAGTCAACAGTCAAGGCTATGGATTAAACAACAGCTCACCACAAATATGTAATAAAGAATTGAAACCCTTTACATTGTGTTGTACTCAATGACTACTAGATCAGTGTCCTGTTCCTGAAATAAGTACGCTTTTAATGTCAGAGTAATAATTTTGAACATAATATAATGCACTTATATAGTTTATTTCACTAGGTTTCAATGCCGTCACATATATATGCCTTAGAGGACTTTATGGACTTCTTTACTGTGTTGTGTTTTTTGTTGGTCAATGAAGTTGAAATAAGGAGTTTCTTGGAAGTGGAGGGAAGGGAATTGGAAAAATGGTAGACTGTTCTGCCCTCGTCCTATTTGTGAAATTTGAACATTTAAAATTAGAATCAGGATTATTCACTTATAGATTGTTAACAACAAACTTGACAGGAGGTTAAGATTCTCTACAGACATTGATTTTTTTTGTCTCGACAAGAAAAGTTTCCCTGTACGTGGTGACATACATGAAATCTTATATGGCACGTGACCAGGCGGCGACGAAGTCACGTGATACGGGGGGGTTGTATAAGACAAACATGGCGGAAGTGTAGAATTCAATTCAATTTGTTGTCTTTCGCTTGCGGACATTTATTTGTCTTTAAAAACTATAAAAACTCAACTTGAAATTCACCGAAATCTCTGGAAACATGTTTTCAAGACAAAGAGGGTTCGAGTTGCTGGTTCTCTTGTCCATCCATATGGCGTTAGTATCGGGAATTTACGAAGAAAAAGAACAGACAAAGTATACTAGCGCCAAACTGAACATAACCATTTGTAATTCGCAAAGAAAACGTTGTGTGTCTATTCCCGAAGAGGGAATCTATGGATACCATAGTCCTGTAATGAAAACTGGTGGATGGCTTCGCAAACTCAGCGACACAAATGTAAATGGGTGCAAAGTTTTTAGTGTCAAAGTCGACGTTCAACCATGGATCGCTCTTGTTCGAAGAGGTTCTTGTCGCTTCGATGACAAAATCACAAACGCCTTCATCCATAACGCCAGTGGAGTTATTATATACAACAATGAAGACTCCGAAATCCCTCAAATGAATAATCTGGGTTCTAGATCTATAGTATCTGTAAGCATAACTAAAAGTCTTGGAGAAAGGTTGGTCGAAATGATGTCAAACAACGAGACCCTTTTCGTACAGATTAATGTCGGCTCTGTTCACACCAAGTGGAAAGTCAATCCGACTTCCGTGTTGTTCGTATCCGTGTCGTTCATCGTGTTGATGGTTATTTCGTTGGCTTGGTTAGTGTTCTACTATGTCCAGAGGTTTCGCTATGTTCATGCGCGAGACAAAACTGAAGTAAGTAATGTTTTAAAACGTTATGGAACACAACGAATCAGTGTCTGTTTCCTCACTGGGGTATTAAACTAAAAGAGAGAGAATTATTGTAGACCACATGCCCACTATAATCTAAATTGAAATTGTAATTTCGTCTCTAAGATATAGAATATGTTTATTTTTTCAGATAAATACAAATTCCGTAATACCTTTTAGAAACATTTCAGAATATTTCTCAATATTGGCTTCGATTTCACTGACGTAAAACAAAGATAATTGATAGCTTTCCTTCTGACTTCGACGTAATTTCGCCTCTTTTACTTTCCCGATAAACAGCATTTTGATCTTTACGTATTTGAATTCGGGAGTGTTAAAAAAAAACACTACAATTTACAAAACGTTTTAAAATATATCAACACATATAGCCTGTATATATGGCATCGCGAATAAACACGCAGTCTTGTAAAGTCCTTCAAGCGACGTTTTCTCGTTAAGAGAATATCAAATTGCTTCTAGAAAATTCGATGACATTTCAAATCAGGAGATTTAGGAGATTTGGTAGATTTGGTACACTGCACATCTAATAGATTCTTCTATTGCCTGACGTCATCGCAATCTATATATACATCTGTGAGGGTGTGTTGTACGTGCAAGTAAAATGCGGTCACAATATTTTAGAGTAAAATGACAGACTATCTATTTCTTGAATATTTTCCAATCTAAATGTTGATAGCTCCAATCATCGCGATCAAAGCTATTGTTTTTTCTAGCTGTCAAAACACACAAAAGCTTTGTTCAACAGTATGTTTTGAACAACATGGAGTTCTTCTGTTCCTGAGAGTATTCAAGATTGTAAAGAGCTGTGGTTTACTTGCATATTGTTTTGAAATCAAGAGCCTAACATAAATACAGTATTTTTGAGGGGGCTTTCATCCTTTTACCGTAATTGAATTTTACTGATTTGCTAATTAGTTTGTTTTCAAGCCTAACTAACAATGGTTTTTACTTGATTCTGCATATAATTCTTTACATTAAACAGTATTAATTATATTATTATTATATATTAATGGTATTTATTTTCTCAGAATATTTTTACACCATTGAAAAAACTTTTTAAATAAAATATATTATTTTGATGTTAAACAAGAACTACATATATCCATCAGTCTAGACTTATTTTTCAATGGAGCTATAATCTATTCATTTCTTTCTACAGAAACGCTTAACATCTGCAGCTAAAAAGGCTATTGCAAAGCTCTCAACACGCACAGTCAGTAAAAAGGTAAGCTTATATGAAATAAATTATTATTATTCGGTCGGTTATTTTACAATAAATATTTGTGTCAACATAATATATACCAAAAATCAAAATAATGTATAACAAAAAATAATCTGTTAGATCCTGAAATCACCATTGAAATTGTGCATAACTGGTCAACGTAATATCCTTGAAACTTCACAGGATGAAGAGGAAGAAGTCGATAGCTGTCCTGTTTGCCTTGAAGGTTACAAAGGTGGAGACACCATCAGGATATTACCTTGCCAGTGAGTTTGCAAATATCCACAGTCTTACAATACAATGAAAATACGAACTGTCTGTAAATATGACACTGATTTGAATTAAACAATTTAACACACAAGGTAATTCATCTCTTTCCTCATATGAGCTGATTGCAAATAATAACTAGAAAGGGTAGTGCGAACTGTCCCAAGTATGGAATGAACAGCCCCATCCACAGAGAAGCATTAGATGATGATAATGTTATATTAATTCTATTCTATTTATGCCAGACATGAGTTTCATAAACTGTGTATTGATCCATGGTTGGTTGAGCATCGAACATGCCCAATGTGCAAGATGAACATATTAAAAGAGTTGGAAGTGGTAAGTATATCTTTATTTTATAAGGTAAAACTTAGGTTAATAAATTATTAAAAAAAAAATTGTTGAACAATTTTACCTGTAATTTGGTGGATAGATAATTATTTATATCTTTGTCGTAAAAATTGAGAAGTTTGCACTATATATATTCGATATTCTTGAATATTTTTGTAGTCAAGCATGGATAAACAGACAGCTACTGTAGAGCCTGAAGGAGCAACAAGTGTAGAACCACCGCAAGAAAATGAAGACCATCAAAGTGCTGCAGATAACCCTGTAGTGTTTATTGGCGACATAGAGGGGAATCCAGAGGAGATGCCCAGGAGGCAAAGCACTGATGTTGAAAGCTCAGGTACATTATAACAACATGATTGTTTAATTGACAGATATCATGATCAATCAAATCAGCCCTCAATGTGGCTACTATAAAGGTTCTTTCTGTATTATAGTCTGTTTCATGACAGATGTCATGTCTGAATACAGTGGAACCACTGCTTGTCCCCATCTACATCTACCAGTATGTTATTCATTTTACTTTGTTTGTTGTAAATAGGGAGTTCAGACTCATCTGCTAGAATCCTTCATGTGAATGCTGATATTAATTGGGAACGTGATGAACAGACTAGTTCTACAACCAACCTCATGGGGACATCGCTAACTACTTAAGCCTCTGCATGGATTAAGCAGAAAGAACTGTGTACATTATACTGAGGATGGTCTTTCTATGGTTTGAAGATTGGGCTGAACTGATCAGTGATGTGCTTACAAATGCTGCAATATCATATCAATAATTAATTATTCTTACTATATATTCCCCTCCATGAATGCCCAAATGCTACCTGTTTTCAATTAAGAAAATAGTAAACCACTACCTTTGCATATCATTAATATCTTTATTTTATACCAAGAACTAAGGAAGATAAGCACTACCATAGCCGTTTCTTACCCAGTGACCGCAAACATTTTACAAAGGCATTTGAATTCACCAAAAATACAAACTATCTTAGATTTAGTGATATTTTTTTAGATTTGACATATTTACATCTTAATTAAACTGTTTTTGTTTTAACCGAACATAGATACAACATTTGTTTGCACTTTGACATCACATGCAACTTCCTTATGTCATCCACATGAATAATATTGCTTTGTGTAAATCACACCTACAACTTGCTTACCGTGTACAACATTTTTACTCTTGGCACTTGCTACACATGTCAAGTTGTTATTTGAGCTAGTTGAACGAAACAGAAAATAACTTGGTACTTTACTCTTGTGAGTGATAGTTGTAGCATATCAATTTGTAATTTTATTTTCGGCTTTATTTTGATCATTGAGGTAACCAGAAAGTTAACTTCTTTGAACTGCTGGAGGATGCAGCTAGATGTGGAAAACCACACATCAAAACCATTATTCTTGAACAGTAACTTTCTTTTTCCACAATTTGCAAAATAAAGTTAAGTTAAACACAAGATTCAGGGATTTTTAATACAGTTCATAGAAATATTGTTACTTTGAACATGATTGGAAAACTAATGACAGTACTAGTATAAAACAGCCACCTACTGCAGTCCACTAACATTGTATTAGAATGTAGTCAGAGTTACCAGATAAGTATGTTTTGAATAATCCAATATGGTATGTGTTGTAGTAGTTTGTGTATAAGTCGGTAATTGTATCTAGAATATGTAAATAGTTCATTAAACTTTGAAAAAATAATCAGTGTCTATTTATTTCCTCCACTTAATTAAAACTCACTGGAGACTTTAAATAATGGCCAGGAAAAACTATATGGACAACATATATCTCTAGCTTGATAATACTGCTCTAGCCTGTCAATAATGTTCCAGAACACACTAGCTTATTTATAACTAATATAAACTATACCAATAATCTTTTCTAATATTTATAATGCTCTAGAAAACAGTCAGCAAGGCAAAGACCCCATATAACAGCGCACAGGGGTATGCCACAAGAAGCTGCTGTGCATCCATTGCGAGAACTGTTACAAAAAGTTTTGATGCCGTTAGGCTGCACCAACCAATAGTCATGGCTGTCAATACTGTACCAATCATACCCCTGTTGAGAAAAATACAAAAATATTAACAATTTTTTCATGCAACTGTATTTTACTCTCTTCTACTTCAATCAAATATACTTGTTTATGTAGAGCAGAAAATCTTACTGTAATGAAATAATGATAGAGATGCTTGATAAGAAGACCATGGGAAGCAAACAGTATCCCAGGACACTGATTACGCAGCCCAAATTGACACCCGTCATGCTCATCAAGTTGAGAATTGAATAAAGTGATAAACAACCAAGAACGCCCACACCGTAGATGTACCCAAATCCATGAACCTTTCCTGACTGCAATAAAACCAAATGAAAAAAAAATAAAGCTTACATTAAATTATAAAAGTGCATTTATCAGAGGTAAAAATATTGTATGGTCGACTATTGCTACCATCGTCATACGCACACATTTGTTACACCTGTGATCAACATTATATATATTCTAGCTGCATGGATGGTCAACATTTCTAACGATACTTACAAGAAGTAAAAACCCCCCAAAAGCAAGGCAGAATACAAACGGGCCAGCTAAGTCTGTCTCATCCATGATATTTGAATCCGTTTGTTGCAGTGGGTTTAAAACTGACAATGTCTAGAGAAACGACAAAAACAGTTGTGATGCAATACAGATATTAGACTGTTACCAAGGTAACTTCTATCAGCTGTTGGAAATCTCATAAATATATTGTACTTAATTTTTTTAATGGAAAATTAATACCCTAAAACACCATAGATAAAGAAACATATATATACTTTGGGTTGGATATTTACCTTCTGCCAAATATGGTCAAAGTTTATTCCAATTTCTGTACACAACAACAAAGAATTCTAATTTTTAAAATGTTATACTTATTTTAAATTAATTAAATTATCTTTAACAAGAGATATCGATAAAAAGATTCTTAATATTTTTTCAAAAAACATTAGGTAACACCATGAAAACGCTCATCGATAATTAATCATTAATATTGATGTATACATGTATTATATAAGCGAAATTAAATTCGTGCAAGATAGAGTTAAAATGAAAGTATAAGGGCATCAGGGTTTAAACTGAGAGAAAAAATCCCTTTAACATGGCTGCAGTTCATTTGTTGTAATATGATCTGCACAATCATCGATCTGTCTAGTCGATTCTTATTTAAACATGAGCATGCAACTATAACAAAACAATTCTATACCTTCCAACAAGGGAGGCTCGTCTTCAAAACTAGTGTAATCTTCACTGGTTTGCTTAGCTTGCATAGAGCCAGAGAAACCATAATCCATCGTGCCAGCACTCATAGCTGTCGGTCCCGATGCACCGTAGTCGTAGTTTTGAGGGTTATAGAAGCCTGTGTTGCCAGCGTACGTGGTGGAAGTGCCCGTAGAGTATGGATATACTGGCGATGCTGTTTGTCCATACTGCGAGTAGTTTTGTTCATATTCGGGCAGCTGTTCGTTCTCGTTGTCAGCGCTTTTTTTAGCTTGACTATTATAAGAGTACCCGCTATCGAAGAAATCTTGATCGATCTCCACAGAGCTCTCTGCACCGAACGTCGACATGTTTTCGAACAAACTCTTGTTGTTCTGGCACCGCGGCTTAGTGACCTGGCGACGGCTATTATCGGGCGGTTACTTAGCTTTCCCTTCCCAGTCATCCACTAGGTCACCCATCCAAGTACTGATTCTGCCCAACCGGGCTTGACTTTGGTGACTAATTTTTGACAGCGCGTTTAACCATTAGGCCACGGTGATCTGTAAATTAGCATAACAATAGGCATCGCTGGATAGACTACAAGAATTTGTCCATAGTTTTTCGGTAGAATGAAGCGGATAGAGCAAGGGGTTGATCATCAGTGTCTAGGGGCCGATTAACTTCTCCCTCCCTAGCCTTCGGGCTAGCTCAATGACCTGTGGACTACTAGAGATAGCGAAGGACTGTCATGGACCTACACGTAAATCGATATGAAGTTTCAGCCTGTTTACAGTGTCTAGGAAGTATCGTCTCTTTATCTTTTCATTTTATTAGCATTTTTCCATTTATAACGCAGGTTCGAAACCCAATCAAATTTTATATTTTTGTTTTATTTTATTTTTTTTGTTTTTCGCATTTATATCACCTCTTGTTTTCTTTTTCAATGATTTTTCGTGTAAAATTACAAATAATAAGCAATATGTAAGTGTATCCGTCACTAAATAAAATGTACTCCCTACACCCCTCCAGTTCCCCTCCCCAACCCCAACCTCAAACGGACCCCTCCCCTCTCCTAAGGATAGCATGGCGAACAAAATTTGTTTTTGTTCCACAATGTCACTTCTGCTACTTATAAAATGTAATATTTTTCACATTTATAAACCAGATAGTTGATATTAATTAATTAATTATCCAGATAACGGAGAACTCCATATTAAAATCGACATCGATTAAAGCTAGGTTACCAAGCTATAAATCAAACGGTACATGTCAAAGATGAAGTACGTGTTTAGCTCCCCTCTTTCGTCTTCACTTTGTCTATAACTTTAGAAAAGCAGCCATGAGCAGGGTTCGCTTTTCATCTGAGGTTTCCAATGATTTCTCGACGGAAGACGATTTGTCCCCGCACCATGTGGAACTGAATGACGAAGCGCCTATAGTGCGTGGTAGTAACCTTCGATTCACCAATGACTATAACGATCTTTTTATGGAAGGTGCAGATGATCTAGACCAGTACGACGACTTCCATACTATTGACTGGGTTCGGGATAGGCAAAGAGACCGTACGAGGTTCCGCCGCATGAAGCGCCTGAAGCACGGCTCCATATGGGATCGAATAAAGCAGGCCAACGATGCCTGGGGTGGCTGGTTGGTGGTGTTTCTTGTAGGGTTGTCCTCAGGGCTGTGTGCTGGGGTCATAGACATCGGCGCCAGTTGGATGACAGACCTCAAACTGGGCGTTTGTCCTGCGAACTTTTGGTTCAATGAAGAAAGTTGTTGTTGGTCGGACGATAGCACGTTTGATGTTGTGGGATGTCAACAGTGGAAGACATGGGGGGAAATTATTCTAGGAAGGAACGGCGGTACTGGAGTGTACTTGATGAATTACATAATCTACATACTGACAGCACTAGGATTTGCATGTTTAGCCGTGGTTCTAGTGCGGTGGATTGCTCCTTATGCTTGTGGAAGTGGGATTCCAGAGGTAAGAAATAATAAAATAAAATGTACAGTATAATGATTTGTTATTGTACTATCCAATTTCATTAGACTATTTAATAACGTTATAATATTTTAATGATGTCACCATTGTTTGGTTTTATGTGGTTATTATTCAATTACATTGAATTCCATACAGAGAGGGATCATATTTCATTCTCTATTTGCAAATTGCTTGTGGTTTTGTATTATATTATGTTTGAAAGGACTTGTATCTTTAGATCAAGACGATATTGAGCGGTTTCATTATCCGTGGCTACCTTGGGAAGATGACACTCATGGTCAAAGCAATGTCCATGATGTTGGCTGTTGCAGCGGGACTGAGCCTTGGCAAGGAAGGACCTTTAGTCCACATAGCTTGTTGCTGTGGGAATTTCTTTTCATATGTATTTGCAAAGTACCACAAAAATGAAGCTAAAAAGAGAGAGGTTTGTATAAACTTTTGGTTGATTAATGCCAAATTTATAACAAATCACTTGAATATCAAGCTACTATGGGAGCCCAAATAAAACATTAAATAAAATAAACAATCAATTTTAAATTGAGGTATAAACCTCATGTGAGCTTCTGTGGTATGATAACTCTCAAATGATGACCCCTTTTCAGGTTTTGTCGGCAGCATCAGCCGCTGGAGTTTCAGTAGCTTTTGGAGCACCTATTGGTGGAGTCTTATTTAGTCTTGAAGAGGTAAATAGCAAATAAATTCTAATACTTTCTAACCATTTATATTTCATGAGCAGGAGAGGCTGATGGTTTTCAGGGGGTCCACCCTGTTGTTGTTACATCTGAGTTTAAAAACTTTCTGCACTATTCTTATCCTCCTCATAAAATATGAATGGTACCCAAATTATACAATACCTCAACCGCTTGCTTTTTTTTCATAGGTCAGTTATTATTTCCCTATGAAGACATTATGGCGAGCATTCTTTTGTGCCATGATTGCTGCCTTTACACTCAAGTACATGAATCCCTACGGCACTGGCAACCTTGTTATGTTCTATGTGGAATACGACACTCCATGGAAACTTTTTGAACTTGTTCCTTTCGTTTTTCTTGGTGCTCTTGGGGTAAGGTGTTAGCTATTAGCTTGGGTTGTCTGGGTTTTTGAAGACAGATGCTTTTCTTATGGCATATATTAAGGCCTGGAGAAACCACTAAGAGAACCTAGCTTTTACAGTGTCTCTGACCTAACTAGAAGATTGCTTATAAATATGTACAAAATATATATTACTGCATCACTAGCCTGCGTTACAGTTGGATCAAAACCCTTGTTAAGTCCGAGTTTTTAGATCATGCTGACACGCAGGCTACCGCATCACTAGAGGGTGTTTTATTGTGAATCTTTCCTCTATCCCTTTTTCAACAATTCTTTTGCTACCAAACCTTGTTATGAAAGTATAACCTCTGATACCAACAACTGTAGGTAAATACTGGAACAATTATCTGTTAGGCCCAACTAAATGCAACACTTGTTGTATTTCAGGGTCTCATTGGTGCTATTTTTATCAAGGCAAATTTATGGTGGTGTAGGAAACGAAAGAGCTCAAGGTTTGGAGCTTTTTCCATTGCTGAGGTATGAAAGAGAAGTTCATTTGGTTCATTCATTTAACCATCCATTTATCCCATCTATCCTAAATTCAATATACTCAAATTTTCTAGGTATTATTGGTTACTGTGATAACAGCAATTGTTGCATTCCCAAATCCATATACAAGGTACTTTCTTTTACCTAGATTCCATTGATTACCGGTATATTGAATAATAGTTATTAGTATTCAGACAACCACTGGATATGAGCAAGCGTGCGCTCTGATTGGTTCATCTACTACTAGGCTATCAGCTCATATCCTACGACTACCTTATAAGGTAGCCAAAAGTAAACAAAATGGCCGCGCGAAAAATTTATGATTCAGGAAGTTTTCCACTGTTTTTGATGAAATAATTCAGTTCTAAATGCTATTACTCATATTTCAGTGATTGTATAACTGCTAAATATTTCAATTTTTAAATTCAAATAAATATAATCTTTATTTCTTACTACATTTATAAAAATTAGCTTTTAAAATTTTAAAAATATTTATGAACTAATAATTTTTTAATGTTTCGATTTTATATTGCATATGAATATTTTTAATTAATATATAAGACTTCATTTTAATTGTAAAGCGTTGTTGAACTCTTATTATTATTATTATTATTATTATTATTATTATTATATATATTGAGATTCAACATGGTCAATTGCAAGCCAATGTTTGTTGAGATATTCCACATTGTAATAATGAAGCATATCTAAGACCTCAGTAACAACTTATATTTAGTTCCATTGGTGCTATTTTGCCCCTTTTTCCCACAGGCAAAGCACCAGTGTTCTTATCCAGCACTTGTTCAGACAATGCGGACCTGATGACGGCAGTCCACTCTGGTTAGTTGAGTTGCCATTTAATCCAGACATGCAATAATACAATGCATCTGAACCATTTCATGTTATCTTTTAGTGACTACATTTCTAACAATAACACAATCAATGTCAATGATCCCCGATATCCTGGCGCACAGGCAGGATCTGGAGTAAACACTGCTATATGGCAGCTCCTTCTTGCAGCAGCATTCAAACTAATCATTACTGTATTTACGTTTGGTATCAAGGTATGGGATACAATGTGATGTAATCTCGTCCACCCTACCTCCACCTGACACACACCCATCCCCCTGACACACACACACACCTCCCCCTGACACACATCCATCCCATCCCCCTTACACACAACCATTCCCCTCCTTGATATTCACCCAACCCCCGTGACACACACCCATCCCCTCCTGACACACACCATTCCCTCTGACACACACCCATCCTAACCCAACTTATTCTGAACAGTGGATACTCTATAGGTACACAAATCTGATTTCCTATACTCAAACCCCACAGTTTAAGATGTAATAAAAAACTTGCCGATTAATTGATTTTACAGGTACCAGCTGGTTTGTTCATACCAAGTATGGCTATTGGTGCGTGTGTTGGTAGAGTGGTTGGCGTTGGGATGGAGCAACTAGCTCTGTAAGTTATTTTCAAGTGGTTCAAAAACATACTGATAAGAATTGAAGGGGTCCGTGCAAGAACAACATAGAACAAATTTCTCCAAATGTAATCTCGTAGTTCTTCATATTATACAAGAGTAGGAAGAATTTCACATTGTGGTCTAACAGAAACCTCACATTCTTTATGTTACAGCAACCATCCAGACTGGCTGGTGTTTTCAACGTCGTGTGGGAAATCTATCAGCACCTGTGTGACTCCAGGGTTATATGCTATGGTTGGTGCTGCAGCTGTTCTTGGAGGAGTTACAAGAATGACTGGTATCTACACTGCCAGTTATTTAGTTCTTTGGCTTCATCTTTGGTTTGATTGTCAAATGTTGTTTTCTTGTTTTAGTTTCCCTTGTGGTCATAATGTTTGAGTTGACAGGAGGACTCTCGTACATTGTACCTCTCATGGTAGCAGTCATGGTGAGCAAGTGGGTCGGCGATGCCTTCATCAAAGAAGGGATGTATCCTTTTACCATGAAATAAAAATAACGTTTTTGTGAGTTTTGAGAGAGGAGTGGTTGCAATGGGTTTTGACCACCTATTCAGTATTACAAAACATTGCTGCATCAAAGAATGTGCTAATTTATCCTTGATGTATGATCTTAGATATGATGGTCATATTCATTTGAATGGTTATCCATTCTTGGACAGTAAAGAAGAGTTTACACACACAACACTTGCGGCTGACTGCATGAAGCCAAGGTTACTCAACAATCGATTGAACAATTATTTCGAAGCCATCTCTTTTTTTTAATCAGCTTATAGTAATATTTATATATATATACTTTCTGTTAATTATCAGAAAAAACGACCCTCCACTGGCCTGCATTACTCAAGATGGTTTCACAGTTGGAGAACTTGGTAGGTTTTGATCAAAGTGTTCGTTAATGTTACAATGTTTAACGCATAGCGATATTGTTCTGTATGTAAATCATTTTAGAGCAACTCATCGAGGAAACTAGTTTTAGAGGCTTCCCTGTCATAGTGGACCAAGAATTGCAACGACTTATTGGGTTTGTTCTTACTAAAGATTTGAAGATCGGATTGAGTAAGTATGAAAAGCTAATACTGTGTTCACGGAATAATTCAGCGTTTTAGTGTGACGTAAAATCGCGCGCGTTATTTCTTCAATAATTCTTCTTGCGGTAGCTTGCGTTGACTTGCGTTGACTTGCGTTGACTTGCGGTAGTTTGCGTTGACTTGCGTTGACTTGCGGTAGCTTGCGTTGACTTGCGTTGACTTGCGGTAGTTTGCGTTGACTTGCGGTAGCTTGCGTTGACTTGCGGTAGCTTGCGTTGACTTGCGTTGACTTGCGGTAGTTTGCGTGGACTTGCGTGGACTTGCGGTG
>JAUPMF010040811.1:0-13219 GCA_031471435.1 Stomphia didemon | reverse complement strand
CATGAGCTAATAAATTGGATTGCAGTTCAAATTGGAGTTGAAAATAAAGCTGATGTTTAAGTTTTCTCCGCTTCCCAAATTAGTTCCTTACTAGGCCAAACAGATAATCTTTCTGATATCCAAAATATAAATGAAAATGATCACGTTTTACTAAAATAGAAAATATAGTAAAACAACATTAGAGTCATTAACACATTCAGTCATATTAAAGATTTTTTTCATTTACTTCAACAAACACATCCAATAAAATCTTCAAAATCAATAAATTTTAATCTCAGCCCAAGCAAAATAGCAATGATCATTAAATATGTTTCACTCGCTTTATATAATTCACATTTTCGTGCGTGTTTTTATTGTTTCTCTATTTCTATCTCGATATAATTCACTTTAAAACCCCACCTTGAAAAACCGGTAACTTCAAAGCTAGCAATTCATTTCGATATCTTCTTCTCAACTAATGTATTTTGAATACATATTAATCAAAAACCCACGGAAAATACTCACACGAAAATGGTACGAGTAAAAATACAATCAAAACTTACAGATATTTTGCCGATTGTCACTCAGCCCTTAAAATAGCAGCAACTGAATAGAGAAAGGACCTTTTATTTATTATCAGAGATTAAATAAGTTTTTCCAGAATTTTCCGGCCATCTAATGTTGAATGGAACGGGATAAACACCAGACCACATACAGATAGCAGGGAACGCCTGTTTGTTGGTTTGCTTCTTAGTCTTAAATAAGGAATACTTTTCCCAAAAAATACCCATTTTAACATGTTTTTTTTCCACGTGAATTATGATGATGAAATATTAGAAAATTTTTATCATGGCGCGCGGAAGGATTTCGCGCCAATTTCTAGCGGCCGCGTTTTTTTTCGCGCCATTTTGCCACTTTTGCAGCCTGGTTAATTTTACTTTATATTGTTCACCTAAGTGCGTTTGTAGTGATTCAGGAACTCAAGATTCACCATTCCCTATCTAACTAAACGGGGTTTTAATATTTCTACAATTTCTCATTGTCACTTGATACTGTTTGAAACTCCAGCTTTTAAAACTGAGGAAAAGACTCCTCAATGTATTGATATGTATTGATTAAGCCAGTTGTCTGTCATGTGCCTCACGCCACACAACATGCAATGTTGCTCAATAAGTACTTCTTGCTGGGAAATATCTGGTCTGACCCATTTCAGGTCAGGAAACAATGCAAGTATCTTTGACAATCACTTATATTATGGCAAGTCTAGACAAAATATTTTGAGCCACTCTGTACAGTAAACCTTAGCTTTTAGTCACCTTGGTGTACAGATATCGCAAAGTTTAGCTCAACACACCTCCAGATAGACCTAAGTCTAATTTTTACTCAGATAAAACTAGTTTTGATTCACGCTAACAGCTAGCAAGTTATACCACTGTAATGTTACGAACCTAGTTATTAATCAGACTAGCGGCCATTCGTAAGAAAACATTGCAATATAACATGGACATATTAAGTTTGCATCGAGTCAACAGCTTGCTAATCCATAACCCGTTAGGTTGTAATCAAATCGGCAAATTATACCCCAGCGTTTGAAGCCTGTCAGTTCTACAGACAAACTAAACTTGTTTTTATTAAAGATTTTTATTTAAAAATTACTTTTCTTCTATCTACAAACACCGACTCTCAAATTAAAACTTTTGGTGCATTCTGTTGGACACCACGTCGCTAATTTACAATACCTTCGTTTCACAACTAAAATACATTGATCTCATCAACACACTATTTGAGTTTTCCAAGCAGAGCGTTGGAATATAAGAACTTTGAGCTCTTTCCAACATTGTCGTAGCATTTCTTTGTTTTAGACATAGAAAACAAACATAGTTGGCTACTTTACGAAATAATAATAATAATACTGCTTGAATGTTGTGGTATTTCATACCTATAGAGCCGAAAGAACACGCGTAAAATAAAACAAAAAAGTTGTGTTTAAACACAAATTATTGGAAATGGGTCTAACCGCATTTTACACAAACAATATTTAATTTTCACACTTTCAAATCTAGTTGCTTTTTTGCATCTCTCTGCTTTTTTTTTGTCAGTTATAGTTTTTCTAGTAACAGACCTCGGGAAAGCACTGCTGTCGAGGATTTGGAAACAGTTTTAGATTTCTTCGTCTAACGTGAAGAAAGGGTCGTCAAAGCTAAGGCAGCGTCAAACTCTCTGTAGTTTGTTGGTTCACTGGATCTGCAAAGCGAAAACCAAAACACAAGCTGGCGTTAAAGAAGTTCATTGGCCAAAACAAAAGTCAGTAATGCTCTAGACACAACAAACCGCAGAATTATTTCAAATAAATGAAATTTCTAATCAACACTATCACTTCTTGGGTAAGTGGTTTTGTTTTGCGGTTAAATTTGAATTCCCAGTCTTTTCAGTTGGATAAAAGCTGGACAAATGACACGAAAACCGCCTCAAGCAATGTCTGGTCTAATATGGTGTCAATACCAATGAGAATAAATTGAGAACCGAATTGTTCCACCTCGGATCGTTTTAGAGTGGTGTGGACAACATGACACCATAAAGACGGTTAATTGTAAGTCTGGAAAAACTTTTTAGAGAGGAAGAAAACGCATTGGAAGTGCAAACAGAACGAAGCAATATATTGAGCGTCGCTTTGAGGCTTTTCATGCAATTCTTACCTTTTCTCGGGAGCTTTTAGAGCAGTCGAATTGTTCATTGTTTCCTCCTTATCTTCTCTGATAATACCAGGGCTTCTTTCTCCCTCACGGCTGCTTGGTCGTTCTTGTGTGTGTTTGTTAGAACTAGGAGCTGTATTGAAAGATAGAAGGGATTTTGCATCAATGAATTAATTGATTTAAGTTTAAAGTAATTAAGGGCATGGAAGGATATTCCCAATGGCGTGAAAACAGGTTTCACATCGTGTAGAACATGAAATAACTTATACAATAACGACACTAACAACACAAATAACATGGAACTCCACAGTAAGACAAGAACACCGCTACCAAATATACATGATGAATTTATCAACATACGAATCGAAATTGAACATTTTGAGCTGTTCGCAAGTGGACCGAACTGCATGAACAACCTCCTCTATCATTGTATATGCAGTTTACATACAACGTTAAGTGTTTAGTTTGTAACAACCTTCGAGGTTTAGAGGCCTTTTTCTCGCTCATGAGATTTGGATTAGTTGATATTGTACTCGACAAACTAGGTTTTAAAACACATTTGTTAGGGACTTAAGGAGAGATTTGATCAAATGATTTGATTACATCCCATTTGTAATTGCATTCACCGCTGCTCGAAACCCTACATTCGTGTTTTTCGCGGTCCATTACAAGAAGATGTTTTGGAGAAATGTTTTCTTCTTGGAAACAATTTGTTTTAAGTATCTATACTTAGTGTTGGGCTAAAGCTTAGAATATAATTTGTATAGATGGAAAAGGTATAGTTTTCGATCCTGCAACGTTAGAGGAAATTGATGTTTATATATATATATGGCGTTAATAGTGACAATGTTTCTCTCTTTTTCTGAGCCACAGAAACTTAGAAATCCTGCCGCAAGTTTTAGACAATGTTTCGAAGTATAACCCGAGACGTTTTGCTTAACTGACCTTTCCGTTTGTTCAGTGATGTGTTTTGATGTAACCCCTTGATAAAGCTCATATGGAATTGGTTCATATGATACCGAGGTCACTTACAGACAGCCGAGCAAAAGTGGAATTATGCCAAGTGCAAACCGAGTCAGTCAGGCACAAAAACAATCTGCATTAAAGTTCATTGCTTAACTCTTGAAAGTCCTTCCGAAGCTACCGATAAAAGGGTTGTATTAGGAAAGAAACAGGACGCCGAGAAGCACTCTATAGGGCTTGACAATGGCTCTCAAACACACGGAAAACAGTTCATTGTAGAACCACTTACCATTTGGAATCAACATACAATACACTTACCAAATCCAACGGTAAAGATAAACGACTCACGAAACGTTTACTAGGACAACCCTCTCGACTGATCCCCATAACTAAATGTCCTTCTAAGTACATATATCCCTAAACCTGATAAGTCCCGATGTGTAGGGCTACTATCAACTATCTATTCAAATTTCCGAGTCGAAAAGGCAGGCAAGTAAAATAAACAGGAAAAATCATTATCTCTACATCAGTTCAAATTGTGTTCCGAGGTTTGAAGGACTTACGAGATGTTCTGCAAACACAAAAAGATACAAAACCTGGAAGTAAAGTGGGCCAGATTAGCTGATGATAAACTTTTCGCTGGTTACCCACTCGAAGGCAATTCTTACCGATATTTAGAATCAGTTCTTCAAGGACTGTCGGTTTACAAAAGAAATAAGCCAGCACTTTGCTAAGAACACGTACCTGATGTTATAACAGGAGTCTCAGTAGAGGTTCGTTGTGGTGGGGTTGATGGAGGCGTCTGATAGTTTCCAGGACTCGGCGATAGAGCGGTTGCTGTTGGCTTGTGAAAGCATCCATCAACCCACTTCCTTAGACTTTTGACTGGCGAGTCCTCGACAGGTCCAGAAGAAACGTGAAGGTTCTTTCGGACGCCTGGAGAAGAACCTGTCCGAATAGCTGGTGAAGAAACCACCGTTGTCTGCTCGGTATTTGAATGAGCAGTTTCACTTCTTTCAGAAGTAACACTGGGATAGTCCCGACTGCCTGTCTTCATCTCCTCAACCTCCTTTTTCTCAACAATCTCTTTCTTTATTTCTTTATCCTCTACTTCTACGACAAACAAGTAGATTTAGACTTTCAGTCAGTCAAAATTTTATTTATTTTTAGAAGGAAAAGTAAATTAGTTCAGACACCTAAGTAGGTTTCTTTGTCAGACAAGCACAGCAAGGGTTAAAACATCTGAAATGAATTTTGACTCGTGATGATATTTCTTCTCGATGAAAAATATACGAGATAAAAAAAGCCAGAAAGAAGAAAATATTAAAACGTGTATTGTTTGGAGGGCTAAACGTGTTATTGTATATTAACATGTACTTTGTAATCCATAGAAATGAGCGTTTAAATATGTTGGTGCTATCAAAAATTCCACCCACTTTCTGGTATTCTTTGGAAAACCAGCCAGGATACAATCAAAACACAGCCTTCTTTCTTACTGATCTATTTGTACTTACATTTCTAAACAAAATAATAAAGTAAAGAATGGATTTCCTCGTGTAGAATATATGATAGTAATATACCTTGAAGTTTGTCTTCGAGAAGTGACTCTGTCGGTTTCTCGTCCTCGCTATTTACGTCCAAATCAATATCGTCCACGTCGCTAACATCACCGCCGTCTTTTCTTTCTCCGCAGCGATTCCTCGGAGACCATGTCATCTTGTTTTCTTTCTTCAGTCGCCGTCTAGCATTGGCGAACCACGTCGAAACTTGTGTGAGAGTCATTTTGGTCAAAATCGCGAGCATAATCTTCTCTCCTTTAGTTGGATAGGGGTTTTTCCTGTGCTCGTAAAGCCAGGCTTTAAGTGTACTTGTCGTCTCGCGAGTTGCATTCTTCCGTCGAGCTCCGGCTGCTGCCAAGTCGATTGGTGAGAACCTAAACAGCGGATGGAGACGTTTTGATTCAAATTGAAGCGAAGATGGGATAGAAAATCCTCGGGTTGAGTGCTCGACGTGTGACAAAGTATCAGTCAATTTGGGAAATGTCCTTGTTTAGTACATTATCCTGTCCTACACACATTGTATTCAAGCCACACTTGAGAGTACATTTCACTATGTACATATCACAAACTGACAAGCGTGTTGCACCCGATAAAGCTAAAGTATATTTTCACTTAGTTAATACGCTTTAAGAGATACTTGTGTGAAGGGAGGCGAGTTAGCGGATCAAAGCAAAACTATGAGGAAATCATTTAAACGGGCAGAAACTCGAAGGCCAGCGCGGGTGAGATTACGCTAACATGTAATGTAAAGTGCACTAATAGATTTAAGTAAGTGGCGTGAACGGTAAAGGCTATTTAGTACGCTGTGGATAAAGGGAAATACCTTTCTGCAAATCTTGTACAAGCTGCGTGTGTATGAGGGTCGAAGCCGTGAAGTTCGAAGGGGTTGCGGGTCGATTGCGAGAGATACCACGAGTCCCTCCAAGGTTGTGCCACATCTTTGATATCGCACGCTCGTGCCTGTATCAACCGTTGGTCAGATATGTACAGGAAAAAGTTGAAAAAGGTCTCATTAGCTTTAATTGATGTAATGGAAAGAAATTATGTCTTCAGAGCAAGCGTATTTCACAAGTTATTGTCCAAAAGAAAGTGGGATGAGGTGTTGCGGGTTAACATCCATGAGGTGTTTATAACCAGACAATATAGACAGACATACCAAAGGCGAATAGAAGGCTGATAACCCAGAACCGCTACCTATTGTGAACGTTGCATCGCCGAATGGTGGTCTTGGCAGAACATTCACAGGCATAGACGGTACGCGGTGCTGTAGAACTCGATCTAGCTGGCACGGGCAGACAGAATGTCCAGGCAATCCCTCCTGGATTTGATGTGTGGAATCACAACACGAGCTACCATTGCCGTGTAGCACCAACTACAAACGAGACAAATCAGATGCGATTCAAATCATGCTCGATATTTGAACACGGAAATGTGTCTATTTCTCGTGCACAGAATAGGCGCTTTGAAACTTACCTGAGGCGAGTACGAACATCCAAACTGTGAACAGGGCATCTTAGAGGCAGCCGAGTTAGCCATCCTTACTGTTGTAATAACATCAAGAACCCAGCGACTGAGTAAATAGATTCAATTCGGGCCACTTCAGATTTAAATAAATTATCGTAACGTAAATCCAGTATCACAACGCCAGCGCCGAAACCCGGACTCAGGCCAGCGAAGCGAGCGCCGAGATGTGCTGCTGTACGTAGCTGCTATCCTGGCGTTCAGTGTACAAATTTACGAAATCCTTGAACACGGTTCAAATCGACTGTGCTCCAAACAATATTCTCAATCGGCTCATCTTGTTCGCTACAAGCAGGAGCGTCAAATTTGACACATTGGACATGACGTCTTCGCTTGCCACCAATCGAATTAAAATAGGAACAAGCTATGTATTGAAAAAGCTCGGCTCTGATTGGCAGATGAGCAGTTGTTAACTAGGCGAACATTTATTATTGTCTAGTGCCAACAAGAAAACAGACATGTTTGACAGGGAAAACCCGCCCATGTGGGTGATTTTGCGGCGCTAGGCTCCGCCTTCGTGGGTGCCCTTTTCGGTGTTGTGTCTTACATACCGGGATTCGACTTGCACGGTGTAGTTAATGAGTTACACTCGCGTAGGTGGCTCGATTGTCCATTCTATTATTGGTATTACGAGCCTGATTGTTAGCCATTCAATAGCTCGACATGACAACTCAAAGGAGAGCGATGATTCGGTGTCCTTTGCTGTTGTGAATATGAAAACTTCGGTTATTGCTTCTCGGCGCTGTTTGTCTTGCTCGTTTACAGTTGAGGCGAGTGTTGCGAGTGGCTCATCTCTAGCGGATTATTGCTCCTGACAGGGGCAGGTTCGGCTTCTATTGTGTATTCGCCGCCATCTCTTTCAGGCCTTTGTGTAACACCGTTTGGTGAAACTAATTCTAGCATTGAAGAATACGGGAACAAGTCATAATTATATATCTTACAACTTAACGATCGGTTTTTTTCTCGTCGATTTCGATCGTATATAACGCAACACATTATTAGCGTGTATCGACGGTGTTTTATTTGTGGTTAGCTGGTCAAAACTCCACAATATTTTACCATTAAAAGCTATTTCCACGGGAGAAAGAATACGGATGGTTTGGCCAGGAGTAACGCAGTCCATCGCGGAAGTATCCCAGCTGTCTTGTAACAACACACCGGGAAACAACTCACTAGTGTTGTTGTTGAATTTCGTTGGTTGTTTGATTGATGGCGGCACGTAGCATATGCATATACATACAAGTCTTTAGATATAATTCAATCGATTATCTAACAATTAGTGACTCAGGTCATTCAATTACTGAACAATTGTTCTAAGGACTTGTAGGACACCAAATTTGTGGCTGGAATGATTACTTTGGTCGAGAAGAAAACATAAACACCGAATAATACAGAAGTCTAAAATTCCACTGGAAATTCGGCGCGGCGTTCAATATTCATACCTGTCTCAAAGGGCGCGAATTAAAATCTTAAACAAATATGCCGGCTTGGATGTGACGATGTTGTTTATGTTAGCATCACAAAAGAGTACAAGATTACCAACCTAAACCAGTTATAACCCACGTGTTTTAAAGACAATTCCCGAACAAGTGCTCGACGCTAGGCACTTCTAATCAAATTTGGCTTTCGTTGTTAGGAAAGAAAGCCATCATTCATGTTCGATATTAGCCTATTTGACGTGCCGCTTGGAGGTTGAAAGTTCAGTTGAACTTGGGCAAATTCATATTCACTCGCTTCATTGTGTAAACTCTGCATGCGAACGGTCTGGCTCATGTCTACTTTTTATGATAAGCAGTTCAATTTGCCAAGAGCACTGTGTCGATCATGTCCTCGCCTGTTATATTACACACGAGAAGTTGTTTACTTGATGTCAACTCCAGCTAAGTCTACTTGGTAAGGAAGCTATGAGAAAACATCAATGGTTGTTCCTTGCGCTATGTACAATTTGGTCTTGAAGATATTAAAATGAAGATACGAAATTTATTCAAGGTTGTATTTTTATCATATATATCCCGCTGTAAGAGTCTGATTAATAAAGGGTTTCGTGACCTAGAGATACCCCACGTTCAAATATCTCTTGAGAATGATAAAGAACTGCCAGGTTTTCAATGTTTTCATGTTTTTAACTGGTAACACAAGAAAACCTTTCCGTGGCGCGTGCGAAAATTTGTGACATGCGACACGGACCAATTCCACTGCCAAAAATAAATATTCCAGTTGACTGGATAATCGACAGTGTTTTCTATGAATGGCAAGCGGTTGCAAAAGAAAACAGGAAGATGTTCATCAAATGTTTGTATGAACAGTGAGTTTCTTATGGCTGCTTTATGGGTCAAGTGCTGTCACACTGCAATGAATGAAGCAGAACAGAGCGGTTACAGCAAGTCACGCTCTTTAAACAAAATTCTCAGCCTTGAGAAAATCGTTATAAATAAATATAAATTCATGAAATTGTAAAGCGTTGCTTAGAAGCAGAGAAGATAGCTATTGACACTGTGTGGTAGTTATCCAGTGAGTTCAACATAGTAGCATTGCCAAGTTATTTTCTGTTGGAAAAAGTATTGTTTTCATGATTGAGAAAAAGATTTAAAAAAAGAGTTCAAAATTTGAAAAGTGGTATTCGGAAATTATGGCGGAAACCACTCGTGTTATTTGGGGTTTTTACATGGAAATTCAACAATATTGTTTAATGCTCACCCACTGTGTGTGGATATAGTGGCGGAATAAATTTTGGCTTTACAAAAACATCGAATAACTAATTTGTTTTGAAATAGAAACACGAAAGCTTTAACTTGTTGTTTAGAAGATATTGTATGAACAGAAGAGAAAGAAAGAGAGAGAAGAACGTATCCAGTGCAGTGCGTATACGTATGCATGCGTTCTCGAAACATCTTCGCAGCTATCATCTGTCGTGTTTTGTCGGGTCTTGCTTGTTCTTTCGAGATGTTTACGACTCTTCTTGTAGTCAAGATGTTGGCGAGGTTGGGTTCCTTGTTTTGCCAGCAAGACACTATCCGGCAAACACAGTCACAAGATACGAAAAACCCACTTGGAAACACTGCACTTAGAATGCATGTACCCTTTCTGTTCCTGCCTGCCGTTCATGTAGACTGAAAGTTTGTCAACACTTAAACCTCATAGTGCAAACACAAAGAGTATAATCAGTCATTTCAAAGTCAGTTTGTTTTACTCTTGAATCTGACCTCTTTTTCAATACTTCTGATGGTGACAATTTTCGACATGACTCATTATTTCCGGTTGGAAATGAATCGATATCTATTTTCTACCCGTCTAGAAAAGTGGCGATAACCGAATATATTTGTTCGTGCAAAATATTTGTTCAAAGACGCATCATAGATGATGCTGAGATGCTAGCGCAGTTCTAAGACTAGTTGTGTGAGGCAAATTGTTAGCAGCATCAATGGCCGGGGCTAAAACGATGACTAATTACAAGTATAAGAACACGGCCATTTCTATCAGTGTTTTCCAAACCACATCGATAAGGAAACAAAAAAGCATTAGAAAAAGCCGGAGGGCTCTCACTGACGACATTAATTACATTAACCATATATCAATTCATTGTCACCATGATCATTTCTCTAAGTAGAAGCTGATGTTTATGGCGGAAAACACGACACATAATTGACCATTAGGAGTGCCTGAAGGGAGTTCTGACAATCATAAGTTGGTAGAAAGCATGGTAGAATTTTTTTTTGTACTCTAGTTGGTACAGAAAAAACTGACAGATTACAACAAACTAAAAGATCAACCATTTTCACCGGTATAATTCGTGAGCACGCAGTTAGTTTTTCTTCAGTAGAGATCGCACTAACAGGAAGGGAATGATTAGAGTTTGTTGGAAGGTTATTAAAATGACCCAAAATAAAATGGACAGAAAAAGTCGAAGATTAAAAAAATTAGAATCGCCAGTTTTGATGGAACTTGTACTGTTCCTGAAAACAGACTTGTAAAGTATGTTTCGAGTGTTCATTTGGCAGTTTGATCCGCACTGAACATTGTCTTGTCACTGTCAATATGCGCAGATGATGAAGTGATGTGCAAAGCATGTACAGATCACAATCTTGGCTAGTTTACATAGATGCACATGTTTATTAATATTCATTAGCGCGCTCTTCAGACAAAAAGGGAACGGACATAGACATTCAGTGACTCTTGTCGGTCGGTAAGGGGTCGGGGTTAAGAGTTTTATCACGATAGTCATGCGGCTCATCTGTCGTGTACTTGTGTTCTCAGAGAACAACGCAAAAAGACACTGATATTCCGTTCCTCTGCACGAAGATATGGACAGAGATATCCAGGGTCATCTAAGTTTAGCTCATTTGCATCCGTTTCGTAGACATATGAAGCGTTGATAAGACCATGAGAAACTAAATTGTCTGGAAAGTCTTCCTGCTATCTCTACCCTCTTTGCATGTGTGTGCGCCTTTATTTCCCTGTGCAATGTTTTTTGTCTTTTAACCATGCCATTCACTACAGTGGGGTTGTTGAAAAGAACCAAGCCTAAATTCTACTCATTCTACTCAGCTATTTTCGAGAAACTGGGACCATTTCAGACGCTACTCACCCGACTTTTCCCGAAATAAAACGTGAAGGTTAGTTAAACAGCACTTGAAAGGTCACTAACAAAATAGGAATCTGTTAGCGGACCTATTGTCTGGTCCTTCTGGAACTTGTGTATTCGACTTGACCTCGAAGTCCAAAAACTACGAGGGCGTGGAGCAATCGAATAGTCAGAAACTTATACAAGGGGTTAATGTATCGCTGAAAGACATGTAAGAAGCTGTTCAGTATAACGGATTGAAATAGGTTGAGAGCAAGTTCTAGAGCTTGGAAAATTAAAACTGAACTTCAATCCTCTCAATTGTCCAGGAAAACTAACATCGAACATATAGGCGTGATGTTCAAGGTATAGTCAAGCCATCATGTTTTTAAGGACGCTTTTTCTGTGCGTTGTGAGGAATTGCTGTAAAATTGTATCAGTTATTATCGAACAATTTATTTTCAACCCAAGTTTTTTCGCGCGCTTTTTTTCTCCTGCGGCAGAAATGATCGGGGCCGCGCGCTGGTAGAACTCAGCTTGATAATCACAGCCAGACAAACCGGTGCTATTTATATATCCATGTTACAAACCAGCTAGAAACATCTGAGTTATGTTAATGATTGAAACCAGCTGAGTAGTGAAAGTGAAGAGAATGAGTCCAGGAAACAGGTTCCAGGAGGTCATGAGTGATCAACAAGAAAGAGCTACTCTATTCAGAAACATTTCTCTAAAAATCGAAAGCGGAAACAAGCTCGTTTCCTATCACAAGCATAGAGTAAACCAGTAAACCAAGGGACGCTCTCATGCTCAGTTTGATGTGGTTTGGCAAAGGAAAACGCGGAGGGGGAGGGAGAGGTGTTGACTGACGCACTAATGGGTAGATTGAAAGTACATACTTGGCATTAATGTGATTTACTTGTCGTCTGGCGTAGTTACATACAGTGAAATGTTCAACCCAGAACTGGGCCGGTCAAGATAATCGAAATAGTTGTATATGAGACTTCTACTTTTGTCAGTGGCAAGACCCAGGAACTGGTTTACAAGCTGTTTCATGTGATTACAAGAAATCCTTCCTAAAATAGACAGAACGTTCAACAATGACATCGACTGTCAGTCAACGGGATGGTTTGTTCTTGTCTATATATGGAACTCCCCGCCGTTATGTTTTAACCCGACTCCAACACCGCAGAGGGAAATCCTGCTCGGTGTCATGTCAAACACAGGCAACGATTCATGAGCGGTTGGGAGTTGGAGCAGACGTGCGTGTGGTGATAAGTAACGAGTGTCGTTCCTATAACAAAGCTAGCAGAACAACCTTGAGAACCGAAACGTGCATTCGTGCAAAACGTGCATCCGTGATTGGAAGGCATTGTTTGAAAGGCATCGAGTTGGAGTGGTTGGCGCATAGTGAGCCAGCCTAGTTAGACAAATAGTTCTGTTATAGTTAAAACTTTCATTACAGAGTGGTCGATCCCTATCAGTAGCAAAAACAAACTGTTGACCAAATTTTATGGATTTCAGGAACCGGTCCGATAAACACCCTGTAATACACGTTGTAATATCAACGCACATGCGTCTAATATGAGCCATTAATCCATAGATATGGTTACACATACGCGACGTACACTAGCACGATTCGAAGTAAATCGGGGAAGAATTATTATTCTGTACGAAAAAATATTAAAGTTTGTCGGTTGTGGAGTGCGCCACAGTAGCCGTCGCTAGCCACCTCCATATTATAAGGCGACGCTCCACGCGTACAGTTGAATCGTGACTTAGCGAATTGTTTTGGTTTTGTGGTCACATGTTTTACTTGGGCTAGTTGTACATGTTCAATCGAATCAGTAAACGGTTTTATAGTAGACAAAGATCCCTCGCTACACATTAAACTCTCCGTTGTTGTTATTTAAATGTTTTCTAACAGACATCGGGATTATTGAATC
>JAUPMF010040700.1:1444-16064 GCA_031471435.1 Stomphia didemon | reverse complement strand
TTACCTTTACTATATGTGGTGTTTGTATCGTTCGTTGTCTTTATTTACCGAGCAATCAGTCGCTGTCTGTAGACCTTACTTACCTTTACTATATGTGGTGTTTGTTTTTGTTTTTTTTACATGGTTTTCAAGCTGACGTCTAACAATATTTTTCAGTGCTGCACCTGTGTAAACAAACGACTTATAATGGACAGAATGGCTCTCACCATATAGTAACCACACTAACTAAGATGAGTTGAAAGGGGAAGCCCTGCACCCATACACGATCATTTGAAACATGTTGAAGGTGTTTTAGTACAAATAGCACTTGGGTTGATCTCGTTTGTAAAATAACTACTTGTGCTAACAAATGGCTATTAACGTCCTTCCACTCTATACAAGACCTCTATCAACCATTTTTAATCGGTCTTTAGAATCTGTTTTTGTATGATTGTCTAACGTCCTGTCTTTGTTTGCCGTCGCGTCAGTGAACCCTGATCTACCTAACTAGTCTACGGTAGCTGACGTCTGCCACAATCGCTGCTAGTATGCTGTGCTACGAACAATCTCTGGTTGTCTAGGGAATACATCACACTTTTCTCGTATCGTTGCAGAGAGCAAATTTGAATAAGTCTCCAAAAACCAACCTGGGGAGCACTACGACCCGAGCTTTTTTATGCCCATTGGTTGTTTTCTCCTGTAAATTGTCAAAGTGCTATTAAATATACGATATTGCGTTGATCAATTGTTGCTGAGAGGAGAGTGTGGGTGGCACTCGGTCCACTGGACGGCAATCATTGTTTGATTTTGGGGCCGTAACTTCCTGTAGCTCACGTGATGAGCTTATGGTAGAGTAATATTTATAGATCGATTACCATGAATGGAATTAATGAATTTCAAATCCATTTGGAGGCTGTGATTCGCAAGTGAAATGAAGTTTTGTGACTGTACATATAAGTGCTAAACCCATTCTGTTTATACTAGCTCTCTGCTAATTGCGTGTTTGCGAATAGAATAAGTTCATGTCATTTCCTTTCTCCTAATTGCCTGCCGAATGGAACAAGAAGCGTTATATTCGTAGTTCAGTCAAACATGAAACCAGAAAGTTTAAAGATTTAATAGCGAACGGAACGAAACAAACAACGCGCAGTGCAAAACGCTTTGCGCAATTGCCAACTGGGGAGAAACTCAGTAAAGTTGTCTATACAAAACGCTGTAGCATGTGGAAAGGCATCAGCCGAGGTCGGATTAAGGTTGTTTTGCGATATTTAGACTAGTTTATTTGCATTTCTCCCGACTGTATTGTATGATAGCAATAACGTGGCTATTCTTGTCTCTCGGCGTGACGTCTTCAGTTTCGTACCAAGGATCGCTTCATCCAACTTTATCAAAGAACTGAAATGACGAACAGACAGAGAAAATGACAACCTCTGAAATAAATCGCTTCTTTCTACAATTTGTCGGTCAGATAATCACCCATTTTCTGTTTATTTCTTGGTATATTTCTTCCTTCTTTCTTTCATTTTCACTTTCTTTCAGTTTTTCTTTCTCTTTCTTAGTGTAATCTAACTCATGTCTCATTAGCACTCTCTCGTTAACACCATATTAGTCGAGTTCCCGCCACAAAATGAATTTAGGAGTCAATAAGAAACCTCGTGTACGTTTTGAATATCGAAAATAAAAACTTGAACCGCGAAGTTAATTAACACGCTGGTTTCTATTTTAGACTTAGAATTATGTCCAATAGTTGTACTCCTCACATCGTTATTTCAGTTTCTTTTCAACGAGTATGGCCGGTACCGTGGTAACGTGTGCAGTCATAGCATTCGCTATTGTACGTTTGTCAATTTATTCCGATGAATTTTACTTACTGAATACAAAAGCGCCGTCACAGACGAGATATTACGTTGATAAACAGCTGATCAGAATTATAACCTTTAAAAAAGCAGTTTGTCAGAAGAAGCTTGTTTTAGGCAGACATCTGGGGAAATAGTTCCCTCTAACCAATAGAACAATACAAATGTTATATTTTTTCGTTTTTATTGTGTTTTTTGGTTGACCAATGAAATGGGTTGTTTGCGTTCAGGGGAAAGCCCTGTTACTAGAAATAGCGGAAATACTTTATTGATAAGAAATAAGACTAGATTAATAACATTTATTTTTACGCAATTCAATGTAGTACTGAGAAAGCGAAACTTTTCTTCGTGGATCACTACGCCAGGTATCTCTAAAGATGATAAACTTATCAAATCAATAAACAACGCAATTCACTCGCTGTAGTCCAGGAAATCAGGTCATGTTACTCGAGGCTAGCAGTGCTATTAACTTGTGTTGCAGAAGCAAGAAATATGTCTTCTGAAAGGCAAAGACTTCGACCTTGGCTCGAAGAAAGAGTGAACAGCGGTGATGTTCCGGGACTTCATTGGATTGACAAAGAAAACACAAAATTCCGTGTAACATGGAAGCACGCAGGCAAGCCTGACTTTGATCTGGATAGAGACGCCGTACTGTTTCGTATGTGGGCTGAACATACAGGGAAATACAAGCCTGGAGAGCAACCTGACCCATCAACCTGGAAGACAAGGTTTCGATGTGCTCTTCACAAGATGCCAGACATCGAAGAGATACGAGTACCTCATAGTCTTGACGAGAAAGAACCATATCGGGTCTTCAAACTGAAACCGAAAGGTAGGTGTAAATCTACTCTTCTCATTTCTGTGGTTTCAGAACTATAAACTTTAGTTTCTATATATTTATTTATGGATGGGATTTTGTCTGTTAATTGTTTTCCTTTTGTCTTTTATTGGGGGGAGGGGAAAAAATACAAATTATGCAGAAGACTGTTTCTCTTTGTTGGAGCGGATCATAACTACAGACTTGCCTCAGTGGACACTGTACGCAGCGCAAACAACAACTAAATTGATCATCAACTTCATTCTATATTTTCAGTTGGACAGTGATTTTTTTTAGTTTGAGGTATTTCCAGTTGCACAACTGTTTTATTGCATATATGGGGTCAGTTCCAAGAAGTTGACTTGCTGTCGGTCGGATTTCCGCATTGGTCGATCAGTTGTAAGGCAAACATTCCGCCGGGTAAAAAGTCGACCAATTTAATAAATTAACGTTTGTACACAAGCGTACAGCAGTTACACTCCCAACAGTATATATATATCAGATGCACCAGTGCAAGTGCTAAAAATTTATAATTACTTTTTAGAAGTGTTATTTGGTACCGGAAACAGCTCTTGATTACATGGGCTGCTATTTTGTAGTTTGGGGAATCCCCGTAACTCACTAGAAGACCTCATCATCTTTATTCATTGTAATTGTGTCTTCTGGTTTTCCCTGTTAAGACGACGGCTAGAAAGAAATAAGGAATAGTTTGAGCTTATAGAGGTATAGATAGTGAACGTGATGCCGGCCTGGACCCAATGTCACTAGAGTAAATAAATATGGCACTTTGCACAGCATGACTTTTGATGGTGCAAAACCTGCGACTAGAATGCCTGAGTCAGTTCACAGACTTATACTGAGACTAAATCACAACAGGGACATCAGTAGACCTGTGGTCTAAGAGACAATACCCAGCTGCGCACTTCAGTTAATGTTCTTCTGCACTGGTTTTCGCATATCAATTGTTGTTTCAAGTATTTCTATTTGTATTACTCATGTCCTGGTCTGCAGTATTTCTAACTTCCATCATAACTCTTCTGAATTCAACTCAAGTGGATCCGGAAGTTTATGCAATTGCCTTAGCACAGCATGACAAACTTATTTGCAAAACAAAGGCTGAAGTGTTAAACGTTGAGTGTACATTAAACGTGTTAACGAAGGAACAGTATATGGAGCGACTAATGGTAGAGTAGAGACAGCTCCTTGTATGTGAACTGTGATAGAACAAATATCAATCTGCTCAGTTATAATTATGTCGACGATAGAGAAAGATGTGGTCCAGTTATTGATTGCATAATCTTGGTGTATCTATCTTTTGTTCAGCTTTCTATGTCATAACTAATTTATGATTCAGTTGTGAGTCTCTTTGTGACACTCTACCAAAACGAGTTCTGAATGTCATGTGGATTTAATGCCAAAAATAGAATATATTTAGCATTATGGCATTATTATATATATATAATAATGCCATTATTTCTCAGATTCTTCACGAGTGGGAACATTTGCAGCCTTTTAACGATACCGCCGGAAAGTCGGCAATAAACGATCTTGTATAGTCGTGTGTTAGATCAGTTAGTTCAATCAGTCAAGGTTTTGTGTATCCGTTACTTGTTCAACACGTGTTCACCTTCACCTTCGCCAAAAAACTGGTTTACTAATTACAAAATAATAGACTATAAAATTATAATTTGGAGAGGTTTTGTTTTCACTGCAGAAAGTCTGGCGCAGTGAGGCTATATTGAAGGAGGCTTTAGCATGATCGTTTTCAGAATAGAATCAGAAACGAACGCTTTAGTAGAATCGAAAGCATTTGCCCAACTAGTTACGATAGTAAATGGGTCAGTTTAGAATGCGATAACGGATTAAATATCAGGCTCGAACTAGAGATTTAATTTAGATTAGTAAAATTGGATTCCACCTGCAAAGCATTGTGTGCAGTCTGTGATTTCCCCATTTTTATTCTGAATCTATTTGTATTTGGCCCAGAGGTTTCCCTTTTCATCTCAAATAGCGTAAAGTACTCATTTTGTTGATGGCAATTGACATCTTTTGAATTTAAAAAGAAAAACTGCCCATTGTTTTAGCGGCGTGCTTGTTTTTTTTTACTCTGTAGCAAACAAGCTAAACGGTGAGCACAGCGCGCAAAGCATGACTGGACATAATGACCGACTCTGGGGGGGACTGTAAGCATTCCATGTTCATCAAACCAATCAACTTTAATTTCTTTCACTGTTTTAAACGTTGATTCGCTCTCGTAAGATTGCATTGAAGCTCAAGAAACTGTGTTGATTAGGTAACAATAACAATACATTTAGTATGAAGTTATTCTTTCAGCTCCCAGCTCGCCTAAGGCAAGAAGGACGTCTGTGAGTGTCAATACGCCGTCACCATCGCCCCCTAGTGACTATAATATGGGCTTTTCTTACGTAAGTAGACACTTTTGTCATCTTTTTACACATACAAGAAACAAGGAAAAATAAATATATTGTTAGAAACGGTCGCTTTGAAGCCACAGGACATTTCACAGAATAATTGAAGCGGGACATGGAAATGATTTCAATTGTTGACTAACAGCCCAGAAAATGCCATGACTTATTATCGTGCAATCTCTTAACTTTTGGTTTTGAACAACAAGGAACCAGCATTTCTTATTATTTTTATCGTTTTTCTCCACAAATGAGGCCGCTGACCAACCGAGCCTGCGTTTGACCGCGTTGTTTGTATTATCGATTTCACAGACTCCTGGGTCGTTCCCAGCCCATAACGGGTTTTATCGTCAACAAAGCTATGGACCAATGGCGTACAGCCCCGATGGGTTCCCATTTCCATCACCTATCAGCAGCCATACCTCAAGTCCTACCAACCCTGTGGACATCAACAACAATCCCAACATGTTTCCCGATGATGACGACATTGACAGCATAACCCCCACCCTACCCCCCTTGTTCACCACCAATGGGCATAGTGATAACCCAATGGATCATAGTGGAATGAAAGCACAATGCCAACCAATCCCATGTACACTGAGTGATGACTACTTGATGAAGAACCCTTTCACTAACATGCACAAGGCGTACTACCCGGTCAGCGGTGACCACCAGTTTGAACCGACGTTTACCGAGTTACAGAGCGTAAGAAGTGAGTCAATAGGATACGGAGGGGGTGGTGTTGGGGTTGGTTTGTCTGATGGAATGTTGTTCAATACCGTGGTACACAACATGAGCAACTCTACGCAAAGTGTTATGTTTGCACAACAAAATGGTAATGTATTAAAATCCTTATTTTTTCTGCGTCAACATTGTAAACACTGTTGATATGCCGTTTGTCTTTAGGTGTTGGAGCCAATGGCCAAATGGGTTTGTTGAAGATGTTACACCATTCAGGGTTACCTGTGGAAATGGTGAGCAGCAACGTGATTTGCCCACACTGATATCCGCACAAGGTTGACTTTGTTTGTTGTGTTCAGGTGCAGGACATGCATATACCTTCAGTCAGCTGTGGATTTATAGGTAATGCCTTCTTCGTGGAAATCATTGCAAATCAGCATCATCGTGCATGTTATCATAATAAATACTTTGATTTCAGGTAACAATCTTATGGACAATAACCTGAACAGCAACTCAACAGCTGCCTTGACAGAGGTACCACATTCATTGATAGTTTCTTTATATTGTCAAATGACTTTTCACTGTGATCACTGGAATACTAAAATGGCGTCGTGTTCAGTTGCAGCCAACCATGAACCAGACAGCTCCACATGCTTTGACTCTCCTGGAATTAGAGAAGTTTGCAGCCCCCAAGATTAAGAAAGAGCGAACAGGTATGAACGGCAACTACGGTCACGGCTTTTCCAGCGATGATTGTGGCGACTGGCAAAATCAATAAACCAATATTTCAAACACAAAATAATCATCACTTTAAATAATGTGACTTTTTTTTATCCAGCGTACACTTTATCAGTTCGTATTCTTTACGACGGAAAAGAAGTCAGCGCATTTGACTTGAATAAAGAGGAGCGCATGTGGAGGTTTTGCTATGGAAAACCGGCTAAACTGGAAGACAATACAGGTTTAGATGTGACGTATGGAGCCAAGCCTATCGAGATGCCATGCTTAACGTGTTCTGCTAACACTCAACATGTGTTGGCTCATTTCAATCGAGGCTTGGTGTTAGAGATGACGAGTGAGGGGGATATCTGGGCCACGAGGTCGTGTATGTCTAAGGTAACTAATGTCTAAGTGTGTAATGTAAGCATGGTTTTCCATGAACCATTTTCATTTTGTGTTATTCAACTTTTTTCTAAGGTTTTCTTCTCCTGTGGTACACACCAAGCGAATAATCTCCCCCGTGGAGTCAGGACTAAAGTGTTTGACTTCAGCCACACATTTAAACAAAGTCTTCGCGAGAAACCAACAGAAAACTGTACTGACTGTGACATCACATTTTCTGTTGGTCAGCAGCCAGATGAAGCACCCGTATGCATTGCTATTACGCATGCGCAAGCTAAGAAGCTCTTGATGGAAAAACAGAACAGTGATCATCAGAGCCGGCGAATCTTTGAGCCAGCGGTCGATAGTGATCGATAAACCGATATGCCAAATGTGCATGAAAACTGTTCACATGGTTTTTAATCAAACATAAACGGAACGACAAATGTTTCAGCATAAACCTTTTCCAGTTCGAGATTGTTCTAAAGTTGTAGATGAAAGGATCGATAACGATTTCTTATAACACTGAAAAGAAAACTTGTAGGATAAAAAATGTAAAATAGAAACAGCGACACTTGCGCGACTATGAACTGGATATTTTATTGTTCGTCATTTACACAACGCCAAAAGTAGACATTCCCATTCCCAATCACGTTACGTTATGGGCCACGTGATAGGACATATCGCTATCAGTTTACATACGTCTGTTTTCGATAAATATGATGTCTTGTTACGGTGTGGCCGATACTATGTGGAGTGGCATATCATGATCTCACTCATATATATATATATAAGACTGAGAATTTAGAATCACTATAGACTACATACTCATATTCATACTATACGGCATATAGCCGGTTATATGGTTTATCATTATACGGCATATAACCGTCTATATGGTACAATATTAAGTACTCGTTACTAACGGATCTCATTCATTTCATATTATTATATTAATTAGATTGTGCCGATTTTGGTAAATATCTCAATTATATAATACAATTAATGTTTTAAAAATGTCGATTTAATGGTAAAAAGCAGGATGTTTGTCAAAGGAAAATATATTGTACTGTAATATTTTACTGCGATGTCATCTAAAGGGAAAAACTATTTCTCGCAGCCAGTTGGCAGCACTGTCTCGACAAGTTCTGTTCAATATCCTTAAATCAATTAATGGCAAGGTGTCATTTTTTGGAAAAACCTTTTTTTTTCCTTCTGTAAATTGTCAAAGTGCTATTAAATATATGATATTGCGTTGATCAATTGTTGCTGAGAGGAGAGTGTGGGTGGCACTCGGTCCACTGGACGGCAATCATTGTTTGATTTTGGGGCCGTAACTTCCTGTAGCTCACGTGATCAGTGCAAAGTATCGTTTAGTTGCAATGCAAGTGCTAACGTGATCATTATCTGGCCACTCTATAGTTCAATCACGCGATAAGCATTTTCAAGTGAGCTTTTTTAAGGAAACTCAGTTGAGGTTTAGTTGCTTAGATAGTGAGAATCAAAAACACAATACGAAACTGAAGTAAGCACTCTAAAAGATCGACGCAGAAGCGAAATGCTACACTAAGTGGACTTAACAAAGAATTCACACCTCTGCATAAACACTATTGTTACCTGACTAAAGGCGCTTAAACGTTGATCGACACAAAAATGTACGATCTCGTCACTCAGACACCATATCTATTAGTTGCTTTATTAACAACTGTTTTTTTCAAATAGCGTTTTTAGCGGCTGACTCGATTCAGATCAGCCCAAAGCGCTTGTACTCATACAGGTTGCGTTTACATGAATCAAAATTATTTGAAGACTCTTAACTAATAAACCACTACGCTGAGTATATAGAAACTTAATGGTGAAGTGAAGTGAAGCGTCTTAGTCAACAACCTTATTCATACTTAGAACAAGCTAGGCAACTGAGAAGCCCCACTGGCTGAAAACAACTATGGCCTTTTTAACGGCGCGCCATCTGGGTTGTAAGGATTATGCAAATCAACCGGAAGACGGCTTACAGAGAACCCGACAAATCAGAAACCAGTAAAACGGATCGTTTGGGGAATGCCCTTTCTTAAAATAGCAATAACAATAAATGTGAATTCGCATATATAACATGCAATTTCTAGCTGCAAAGGTCATTTGCATCGCCGTGAATTCACCATCAAGGGAAGGTGAATTGTGCAGTGTGGAGTTCTTCAGAGACACTCAAGCAAAGAGGTTTGAATGAAATAAGAACAGTTAGAAAACGTATTATATAACGTTGGTGACAGAGAGGGAATCTTTTATTTTTTTAGGTTGTTGTTGTCGTTGTCAGGGGAAGATGAAATTCGAACGAGAAAGACTTATGCCTTGGCTCATTCGAAAAATAAATAGTGGAGAAGTTCCGGGCCTGTATTGGTGCAACGATGACAAGACTGAGTTCAGAGTAACATGGAAGCACGCAGGCAAGCCTGACTTTGAACTCGATAGAGACGCCGTACTGTTTCGTATGTGGGCTGAACATACAGGGAAATACAAGCCTGGAGAGCAACCTGACCCATCAACGTGGAAGACAAGGTTTCGATGTGCTCTCCGTAAAATGCCAGACATCAAAGAGATACGAGTACCTCATAGTCTTGACGAGAGAGAACCATATCGGGTCTTCAGAGTGATACCAAAAGGTAGGAAGTCATTCATTCATTTGCTTATGCACATATGGCGGAAAAAACAACGCTTGCAATAATCGTGTTATAATGAACCCGCATTGGCTCATTGACTCGCTGAATCAACTGATTCCCAGGTAACTTTAATTGATCTCAACTGATACAGTAACCTAGTTTGCAGCTCATTGTAGTCTGTACGTTATTCGGCCACAGGTCACACACGAGCATTACCGGTATTTAAACGTCCTCGTAGTCGTATGACCGGGAAATCTCTCGTAACACACTCACACAGTCAAAACGACGACTAGATAAGCAGCAAAATATGCAGACTTCACAGAGAACAGCATGTTCTGTTCACAATCACAGCCTTCTCGTGGAGGAGGTTATCAGTATTCTCTCGGGCTACGGCTCGGTAACTTCATTCGATTGCTTTAATTATTTCCGTATTCAGACGATACATTGACTATCTTTACACAAACAACAGTCATCAGTACAATGTGATTACTTATATAACTATATTTGAATGAAACCAGCGATTTCCTACTACTACTACCACTACTACTACCACTACTACTACGGTTAGTATTTTAATCAGTCACACAAAACTAACCGGAAGTTATCTTGTCTTCCTGACGGAAATGCACAAAAGTCTATCCTAATAAAACAAAAGTTAGCAAAAGACGAGACACTTTATTAATACTGCACTGAGCTCTCAACAGATCTTGTTAGGTTTTTATGGCCATCACATTTCAGTCGTGTGTTGAAATGATGACGGAGTTGTGATTCTGTGGCCGGGAATCCCCTGCACTGCCTCAACACAAATCATGACTCACGGCGAAGGTATTTCCATGTCACACCCATGACCAATATCTGACGGTCTCTTCTTCTTCATTGGAGAATTTGTATCAATAAAGCTTATTTAGTATTCTAAAGTCGCTTCGATTCAGCTAATCGTGTAGATCAGGCTGTTACAATTAGATTATGCTCAAAAATAAGGAATTTTTGTAATCTTATTTGATGCTGTAAAAATGTAAAAATGGCACTAATGGAATATAAAAGTTCAAAAAGTTCAAGTTCCGCTTTCGCCATCATGACGTGTCACATCGAGCGAACCTTTTTGTTCGAATGCAATTAACTTCTATTTTGTACTGTCGAAGTACTTTTCACATTAACAAGACGAGGCAATTGTTACATGGAGACTTATGTGGCATTGTTCGTGAAATGAAATATTCCTATAGAAACGGAGAAGGAATGATTTGCTTTAATGCTGAGTAACAAAATGATTTGCTTCAAAAACCCCCAGCACGTGGAGATGTTGAGGAGTTGGTGCTGGGAAACTGAATGAATCAGTAGACACTCAGTTATCAATCTTTTTTATTGTTTTCAAGGTTCGTTTTAGTGGTTTCTTAGGTGATGTAGAAAAACACATCTACACTGGAATAATCAGTAAAGTCGAACGTGCTAACTTACAACAATGAATTGTGGCTACGGTTAGTTTGTCATTGTTGCCGCTGTTGCAAAGCCAATACTTTAAAATAAATCAATAATTAACATTGTTTTACTGGAATAATGCGAAATGATACGCAAAGAATGCTTGGTAGTTACCTATCTGCCTTGATTCACATTTCTCAGGTCGCCGGTAGATAAGCTTAAGAATGATGATAAATAGTTCAACCAACCAACAACCGCCGGGCTCGTACAAGACATGCTTTAATGTTTTCTATTTGGTTAATAATCACATGATCGCTGTATGCACTCCACACTACGGCACACGTGTATACAGCACGGAAGTAAATAGTTCGGTAAACTGCAGTGGGACGAGTGGCGGCAGCTAAAAACAGCATCATGATGTGAAAAGACATGCATCAGTCGACTGAGACACTTGGCTGGCGTTATAAGACATCGCTATATATCAGTTCAAAACCAATCGATTCGTAAGGTTACGAAAGCACTGAGTTCACATCACGAAAGTGATTAACATTTGTACTGAATGTCATTACAATGACATGTCTAGCTGTTCGTTTGAAGGGGGGAAAGGGCCCTTTTTATTCTGCATGCTCTTCTCTAGTTCTGCAGCAAAAAGTAACTGATGAAGAATTATCAGACAAAGATTTTGTTTACGATTGCATAAGTATATTCAAGCAATCAGTTTCTATGGCAAATAGCTTGGATACTACACGTGATGTGATTGGTCGAAAAACATACTTCCATATACTTTATGTTGAGTTTTTTATTCCAGTTCTAACACCACCAGCATCTAACTCATCAAGTCCGTCATCAGTTCATACACCATCTCCATCACCCTCCCATGACGGGAGCAAAGGCTTTTTCTTCGTAAGTTTCAATACCTGAATGCGATATGCCACTTGTTGCAGATATCTTACAGCTAGTACGACTAGTGAGTGAGTTCAACCAACGAAACCTGTAGCACAATCTTGTATAACTGGTTATTTATTAATGATTGACAGCCTCCGTTTCCAGGCCATGACGGGTTATATCGTCAACAAGGTTATGGACCAATGGCGTACAGCCCCGATGGGTTCCCATTTCCATCACCTATCAGCAGCCATACCTCAAGTCCCACAAACCCTGTGGACATCAACAACAATCCCAACATGTTTCCCGATGATGACGACATTGACAACATAACCCCCACCCTACCCCCGTTGTTCAAGTCATTTGGCAATGTCGGTCATACAGATGACGTAGAGATGACAACGTCAATCACACACAATACGACTTACTCCTATCCCATGGGCAACGGATATAACATCCAGTATGGTCCGAACGGCTCTATTGGATACGGAACAAACTGTGGTTCACCAGGATATAATGGAAGTTATCCAAACGATGTCCAAATGAGTGTCATTTTGACGATGATAAATGCAGGATTGTCTATGGGAATGGTAAGACTAAATACGCATTTAGATATTATTATATCAAAGACTTGCTCATTGAACATCAGCTCATAAAAATATTGAGCTCACTATGTAATTGTTAAATATAAGTTAATTATTTACCGGTTGCCTTACTTCAGGTCCAGGAGATGACAAACCAGTTAGCTCAAGACAGGAACAGATTAAATGGTGAGAAACGAGACGTGATACATTGGTTTGGTGCAATTAAACATGTCGTCGTCGTCGTCGTCGTCGTCGTCGTTGTTGTCGTTGTCGTCGTCGTTGTCGTTGTCCTTGTCCTTGTCCTTGTCGTTGTCGTCGTTGTCGTCGTTGTCGTCGTTGTCGTCGTTGTCGTCGTCGTTGTTTTTGTTGTTGTTGTCGTCGTCGTTGTTGTAGCATTTTGTTGTTGTTAAAAGTGGTTAAATAAATTTTCCTTTTTGTAGAATCAGACAACGCGTCAATGGATGACCTTACAGCCACGCCTTGTAGTGAGGTAAATACAATGGTGGTGTTCTAATCAATTTACCAGTATAGTTGGTGATGACACACTAATCGATATTTCAGATGCAGCCATTTATGAGCCTGCAGACGTCTGTTAGCCCCAGCGGTGTGACGCAGTCTGGTGAGTACATGGCTTACTAGACGTGCTGACCTCTTGAACTATATGCTTGTAACTTAGTCACGTGGTAATAGATACAAAAATACATGCTCACACATAGATTGTGGAAACCAGGTATATTGTTTTCCTGCAGATTGCCTTCTGTCAGTCCGTGTCTTTTACGACGAGAGAGAAGTCAGCACATTTGACTTGAATAAGGAGGAGCGCATGTGGAGGTTCTGCTATGGCAAACCGGTCAAACCGGTAGACAATACAGGTTTAGATCTGTATAGCCAGCTGTGGGAGCCGTACAATGCCAAGCAGATCGAGATGCCATGCTTAACGTGCTCTGCTAACACTCAACATGTGTTGACTCATTTCAATCGAGGCTTGGTGTTAGAGATGACGAGTGAGGGGGATATCTGGGCCACGAGGTCGTGCCTCTCAAGGGTAACTAATATATAATATATATACTTAGAAATGAAAAGCAATAATAATGAAATAATCATCTTGTGAAGCATATACTTTTTGACCCTATAAAACTGGGAGAAACATTGTTGACTTGTGTTTTTCCCTCAAGGTTTTCTTCTCCTGTGGGAAAGTCCAAGCCAACAAACTCTCCCGTGGGGTAAGAACCAAAGTGTTCGACTTTAGCAACGATTTTAAACGAACTTTAAGAGAAAGCAACACAGGAACGTGTGCCACACCTGCTTATGACGTCACGTTCACCCTTGGTCTGCCCAGTGGGGCGCTGGTATGCATAGTAACTACGCATGCGCAAGCAAAGAAGCTCCTGGTGGAAAGCCAGCAGAAAGACGAGCAGTTCATCTCTGATCCCAGCAGTAATGAAGTCCCCCTTGATTGCGGCCAGCTTGAGATGAATGAAGCCAGTCACTGTCCTGGACTCTACTAGTCTTTTGTTGGTATAGTTTTTAAAACACTGTATTTACCAGTGGTGAACTGAACCCTTTTTAATAACAAGGTTTTACAGATCTTTTTAGAGATTTCGCTATTGTGATTCATGTTGAATTGCTGTTAGGTCATTTTAATTTTGGATAACGAAAGTTGGTTGCATCATATACCGTACGGTATATCATCAGCATTTGTCTCTAGATACATTTCATTCTAGCAAATGAGCAACTGCTGATAAGATATTTTTCAGTTCCTGGTATATTCAAAAGGATAGCAAAATATTACAGGAAAATCAGAACAAAAAGTCCATAACATTTGTGGCATAAGGCTTCTCCCAATTGCAATCTCATTGAATTCATTTTGAATGCAACAGTAGAAGCAAATATACGTTTATAAAGTTCATTGTTTTGGACGCGATCAATCAGAGGATTTGTTGCCCTTTTTGCTATTGCACAATGATTTGTGTTGAACGATGATATGTTTTTAGACGTATTTTTAATAATATACTTATGGTTTTAACATAAAAAGTGCAATAATGTACTAAGTGATATTGTCACTATATGGTGTCCTATATGAATATCAGTGGTCCATAGTATCCTTCTATCTCCCCTCTCATTCTTTTTTATATTTCTCTATTTCTTCCATACGGTCATGGCAGATGTCGTTGTGCGATATAAACACACCAGTTTTAGCTCACTGTAGTTCACTGTATTC
>JAUPMF010040589.1:0-16065 GCA_031471435.1 Stomphia didemon | reverse complement strand
ATTATTTCATAATAAATACAGAAGTACTGTAAGCAGTTCACTTTCATAATTATTACCTGGTCTGAGAAACCAAGAAGCTGCACTGTAGTCTCCTTTTTTCCTTCCTTGACCGCGATAACTGCACACCTTTTGCAGTAAGCTGACAGTAATAAATGTAGCATTCATTGAATTAATTGTGATGGAGGAAACAAGTAGTTGTTATTACATGTGGCAGAAAGGAAGTATGCACAACAATAATTTTACCAATAATAAGAATCCAGTCAATGGACCCTATTGTACATGTACCCATTGTACATGTAATTTTACTTCCCAATCACAGCTACTGTACATGCTGTACCTTAGTGCACCCCGTATCCATCCACTGGTCTGTCTTGGTGGTGATAAAGTGAGCACAGATGGAGGTTTCCTTTTTCTTCCACTTGTCCTGACATTAGCAATAGCTTCTAATGCAAGCTTTTCACTTTCAGTCAGATCTTGTCCTTCAGCACAAGAACTGGAGCTTTGTGTAAACATATTGTCAATAAAACCTACACCTGATGACAAATTACTTGGACAACTTTTAAAAATATCTGAAGGAAGTTCATTCAAAGTTTTGGTCAAGTCTGTAGCACTCTCTCCAGTAGAGGATTGAGTAAAGTCATTGATGCTCTGCTTAGCTGAGGCTTGAGAAATATCTTTCAGAGTCTTAACATGCAAGCTGGCTGTTACCTCTTTCCCAAAGATACTGCATGTGGATTCACTAGATCCATCAAACAAATGATCATTCTTATGCTCTACATTGGGAGCTACATGTATATCTTTAAAACCAAAGCCATCAGAAGTATACGAACTCCCTTCTGAACCACTCGTATCACTCGCTATTGACACAGAGATGTCTTCAATATCTAAACTCCCAGACAAGGAACTACTTTTTGGACTCATTTGAGGCATTTTTTTACCATCATCTTCTTGATGTAGTTGCAATAATGGGGCAGCTTCAGGTTTGATAGGACTTGTCCCCTGGTTTTCTTCTTGCGATTCACTGCTTTCCAGTAAAATTGATGAGTTTGAGCTTTGATCCAATGAATCTTTAGTTGATGAGCTTGGCTCATTTTCACTGGAAAAACTTTGTAAAAATGAACTAACAGCATCAAAATCTGAAAGAGTTTTTCCATCCCCAACATTCAAAATTTCTTCTTTTTGCTCATATGTACTACTCACTAAGTCTATTGTCTTTGCTATCTCTGTTTCATTGTCATTTTTTTCAGAAACTGTGGATGAAATAACTGTTTGTGAAGGTGTTTTCATTAGTCCTTGTGAAGCAGTCGAATCTGGTACAATTTCTGAAGTTTTGTCAATATCACAAGGTTTATCTATTTGAGCTTCAATTGGTACTTTTTCCTTTATTTCTTCACCAGTTAAAAAGCCAACAGATGGAGGAATAACAGAGCCACCAGAAATTTCTGAAGGTGTGATCTCAGAAGTGACAGTTTCAAATGACAACCTTGTTGCTGTACCAGATTCTGAAGGGAGGTTGTCAATGGTGGGTGGATTATCTTGCAATCCTGTGCCACTGTCAATCGACTCTGAGCAGACTAAAATGGAGTCATCTTCAGAGGATGTATTACTGTCCACAGTTACATGAACGGTGCAGCTGGCTGGCTCAACATCCTTCTGTCTAAGCTCTGTATCTGTACTAAAGGATGTGATAGCTGAAACTCCAGGCATGTTGAGTTTTCCTTGTGTCGAAACAGAACTTGATTCAGTGGATTTGACCTGGCTTGTCGCCAGATTCTGCAACTTATGATGCAGAACATTAGCTACTTGTAAAGTAGACACACTTGGGCTTGATATTGGCACAGGCTTAGAAGCACTAAGTTTAGAGACCACTGTTGGTTGCTTTGACTTTGCCATCAACTGGACAACTGGGGCATTGGAAGAAACAACAGGAGCAGCACATGAAACTGCAGTTACTGACGACATGGTTGTAGAACAAGCTGCCTGAGAAGCTGGAACTGCTAATGGAACGAGAACACTAGTCTTGGTAGGTGCAGGCAGTATTTGTGCCAGTTTTCTTCCTCCAGGAGTTGCTGCAGGTACTGCTACTGGCTTGGGAGGGGCAGGCAAAAGTGTCTGTAAGGGTCTTGCCCTAGCTTGGATTGATACAGTAGGAGGTGTACCCGTTTTGGAAACAATGGGAGCTGGGGCTTGAAGGACACTGCTAGGCTCTGTGCATTCTAATGATGATGCTGTAATTTTCTTAGTAGAAAGTAACCCACTGAGTTTTTCAGCTATTTTTTTAGTGCTGTCTGCAGTTAACTGACTCTGGTTGCCTGGACCTGGAGTAGATGTAAAGTACATTTTTGCAATTATTAAGACTATTTTTTTCTTGTAAATTTATTATGGATCAGAAAAGTGCTCAGTACAACTTACCTGGTGCTCGGCCAGATTTTGAGACCAAGACAACTGGCTTTGTGTGTACAGGTGTAATAGGTGTAATGGGGGCTGGAACAGACAGTACCACTTTCTTTGTTCCTCCAACTATAGTTGTCATGACAACAGTCTTGCCTGTTGACGACAAGGTAGAGCCTGAGGTGGACTGAGTTGCTATCCTGCTTGCTTGTGTAGTGGATGTCACAGTTGAAGTTTGTGCTACAGAACTGATAGGAACCTTGATAATGGACGGCACACCTGACACCTGACAATGGAAATGTATGTATATTGAGTCATGATTAAAAGACATACCCAGAGACACCCACATGTACGATTGTACATGTGCTTGTTGTACATGTACAAAAAGGTTTGAATTTGACTCAAGTCTATATTTTCTATAATTATTTTTTTTATGTACATTGTATAGTTGAATAGTGCAATATTTCATGTTTTGAGTGTTGCATTATTTAGTGAGTCGTACAGAGATTATAATATTTTACAAAATGCAAAGTTATCATACTTACTGTTGAACTTGAAGGTTTGGTTGGGCCTGTTGTCATAACAACCACTGGCTTACTCATACCTACACCTCCTGTTCCAGAAACTTGAATCACTCTGACAATGGGCTTGGTTGATGATATGGTGGGACAGGTAGAGCCTAATAAATAATATATGTGTACATTAAGGTCTCTCTGATCTAAATACATGTACATTAGTACATTATTGTTCAATATGTAAACAAAAAAGACAAACCTGTTAAGGTGGTCATTTTAGAGCTTGGAGTAGCCATGGTAACTGCAGATGTTCCCATGGTGACAGGGTTCACAGACTTGAACTTAACTGTTCCTGGCATGGGTTTAAACCTTGCTGTCTGTTTCCCTCTCTGCTTGGCTACGAGCTGTGCCATTGTAATCCCTGCCTTGAGAGGTGAATTGGCTGACATAATCTTGATGGGGCTGGTGGAGATAGTTGATTTGGGTACCAAGATATTCTTGGCACTAGACGGCACTGCAACTTTAACTTGAGTTTTTGGTGATGTATGACTCATTACAGTTTGGACCTTCACAGCACCTGGACTTGTTGCTGATATAGTCTTGTAGTTTAGCATTGTTTTGGCATGACAAACAGTTTGCGTAATAGATACAGTCTTGGTGAGAAGCTTGACTTGTGATGCAGAGGCAGGAAGCATTAGCTTTTGGGTTGCCTTGATGTTTCCTGCTGACGAGGCTGGCTTCCCTACTTTAGTCATTGTGCTGGTGCTGACAGAAGCAGTTTTGGTGTTAAATTTGTTTGCCATTGCAGATGGATTTAGCAAGATCTTTTGAATAGGTTTGGGAACCGTGACGCTCTGACTAAGTTTACGTTTCTTCTTGGCTTTGTTGTCATCACTGTCATATTCTACATCAATGGTCTCGGAACCTGAGAATGTGACAAACATTTATAGAGTTTGTTAAATTAAAATGCACTTCACACAGGTTCAATGTAGAATAGAGAAATAGACAAGTTCTAGCTACAACATGTATTATTTCTTCAATGTAGTCAACCTACTTTGTCTTGCAAGTTGTTTTACTGATGATGGTTTTACCAAAGATGATGATGCATTGGCAAAACTTTTAGAGGCATCTCTTGTACTTGATGTTAGTGTAGTGGAAGATCCTGTTGTCTTTTTCACTGAAGAAAAGAATAACATGATTTTGCAATAAAATGATTTTCCATAAAAACTGATGCACCAGATCTCACCAACAATCATACATGGATTCAATTGTCATAACATGGTCAAGGCCAGTCATATCTAACCTTGTGATGTTAATTGTGCATTTGATGCAGCAGCAGTATTAGCTGAAGCTGTGGCTGTACCACTCAAAACAGTCTGGGGAACCAATCGTGGCATGAGAGGTACAAGTCTGCGACCTTCTGCAGCCCATTCTGAACAAGTGCTTGGCCCAACAATGCTGATGAAAATTGGAATTCAATTTAAAAAAACTTCCCTGCCTCCTTGTAAGTAATGGCTGTCATAGTTACATTGTAGTTAGACTATGTACAGTGTACATGTACATGTAAGTGCATGATTGTATATGTACATTGTACAAGTAGTAAGATATGTACAATACATGCATGTATGTATATTGTAACTGTATGTAACCTTGGCTGATACGTTGTACATTATAATATCACTTCTGTTTGATAATTACACAACTTACCAATCGGCTACCGCACCCAGTCTGTCATCACTGTATGCTCTTCTGACTTCTGCACGGTGACGCTCAGTTGAAATGCTGTACATTATAAAAATGAATATTTAATATAACTGTACTGTACAGGAATTCACATCTTTGTTTAAGGAAAATTACTTAGCACCAATGGTGTACATTGTGCTATTTTGTCTTGTTGATGGTACAAGTAAGTGGAATTAGACATACCTCAAGTGCACTCCTAATTCTGTTAGCAATTTCTTTTTCTCACTACAAAATCAACAATCAAATCAAATATTATAGCCAGTCACACACATGTCAACAACATGTCACACACATGTCCACAACATGTCACACAATTGCAAATGGAAAAAAAACTTTCCTATGGTAAAACGTCAGTACTTACCGATTTAAGTCTCCTTGTGCTCTAAATGTACTGACAATAGACGAATAAGCTTCAAGCTCTACAAAAGAAAGCATATACATGTAGCCATTTTTATTTCCAGCTGATCCCATCTCTCTAAAAAATGGTCCCTAAGAACATTGCACTCTATTCACACCTACCTAGTCTTCTTAAAATTCGTTTGGCCTCCTCCCTGCTGACTTCCATGACTTTTAGGCACATCACGAAAATATAACCATCTGAAAAAAAAAGATTTAAAGGTACTGTATATTCGCCCTTTCCAAATTGAGCGGGAAACTGGGTCAAATCGTGACCGTAAAGCATGCATGGATTGTTTGGATGGACAAATTTCAAAATGGCGGGTGTTAATTTACACAGTGTTTTTAAGTAGGTTGTCCATCCAAACAATCCATGCATGCTTTGCGGTCACAATTTGACCCAGTTTCCCACTCAATTTGAAAAGGGCGAATTCATGTACATTGTACCACAAGTTTTTAAACATTTGTGATTTCTTTCAGAAAAATGTGAAACAAATAGAAATCAACAAATGCAGGGTTTTCAATAAGAGACGGTGGCTGGTAAAACTCACAGACTACTACTACTTAATTTTTTTTTTAAATCCTAAAGTTTTAACCTACTTCAAAATTGTGCATTTACAGGCCACTGTATTGAGAAGTTACACATTAATTATTATTATAAAACATTTAATAGTTATAATCTTTTATTAATCTTCAAAATAACAACAATGAATTTTTCTTGTACAAAAGTACGATCACAATACGTCCTGAATGGGCAAATACAATAACCTACGAAGAGTCGAGAAATTAACGCACCAAACGCATATGTAAACATTGAAATTCTCTTTTTTTATCATTTGGATCACGGGAAGTTATTTTTTAATTCTCAACGCGAAGTTTTAATCCAGGAATGAAGAATTAGTGTGCGAGGGCGTGTACGCCAAACTGATAAACAACATAGTGAACCAAGATTCCTTATTTTGTTCAAGCTCGGGGGAAAATATTTAAAGATAGCTAGTACTTTGCAAAAAAATCGAAGTTCATGTATCAATGTTAAGGAATATCTTACAATTGGACCTTTTTCCTTTAGGAACACAACCATATAGAAAAAAGATCAAGATGTTTCACATCGACCGAGCAAACCCAGGATTGTTTGGCGCGCGATATTATCTACATGTACCCGAATCTCCACCAAAATAACAACACAGCCTCTGAAAAGGACTCCCACGAACGTTGAATATTCTATATCAATGAACATCAAACGGTAAAAACCATAAACTAAGACAACTTACCATGATAGAGAGTTGTTTACCAGAAATTGAGATTTCAAAACTGTGTGATCCCAAACGCTCGCACGTCCGCCATTTTGGATTTGTGAAGAATGTCTCTCCTGCTCATGCGTTGAAAGGGAAGCACGCTGGTCAGGGTCGCGGAATCTTACCCACTCACCCCTCCCTCTCTCCCTATTCGAGGGCCGTTACACAGACAAAGCTTTCTCTTGCACTGTTTATGTGTAGAAAGAGAGATCCACGCCGGAAGATTACAGGATTGTACTCTCCCGCAGGTAAGGAAACGGCTACAAACGACTGTAAGCGTTTTATATACATCAAATCAGTAGTGGTGATTGTCTTTATTCGAAGACTGCTGGATGTGAGTGCAGCTAACACAAGATCGTTGACCCCAAACTTCTTCATCAAAACAACGGCTTGTCAGATGGTTCAGTGCTGTTTACGGCGGCACGAGGATTGTGCTGTTTTCACAGCCATTTCCCCACCTAAACTCAAAAACCTTCTGGGCGTTTGACCAGTAATTCCTATCGAGGTTTGAAAGCGATACTAGTTCATTCAGCCATTTCAAAATCCTCAATTAAAATCACCCAAAGCGAGCGTCTCATAATTCGAAGAACTGCTTGGAAAAATGTAGAAGGCGAACACAGACGCGAAACTGGACCCACATAAAAACAGCACATTCAGACAGCCTTGTGTTGCAACGAGAAATAAATATATTTTCCTTGGCTCGGTGCTAGAATAAAGTGTCGCATTTGGACTTCGCCCTTGATTTTGGGTGTGTGAGTTTTCTGGAGAACACCATGCCGACAGTTCTAATTCGCCAACTGAAGGTTTATTTTCATCATTTTCATGCAAGCAATGATCACACTAAAGTGTCAAATCCCATTTTCCCCAATATTTTTATTCTCGTCAATCCAATCGACAGTAAATATTTCCCAGTTTTGTTATATTCAAATACAACAGAATCTGAAAAGAAATTAGGTTATTTCCTAAATACAGCGACAATCAGTATATTTGTTGACGAATTCTGGATTTGCTCGCTCGTAAAGAATCGAAAAAAGAATAAAAAATATATAAAGCGTCGGTCATTTTGTTTTCGTATTTTCTCTGTCTTTTTCCAAGGTATGTCTGATTTATATCCATCGAACTGATTAGTGATTTCAAGCTTTGGAGGGTCTGATTAGATCGTGCCGAATGCTGTGATTACAATATTTGATCATATTATTTGCAGATTTTAATGCGATGATTTAAAAAGATATTTTATAGCTTCAAGGTTTGTTGTACTTGATTTTTAGAATATTTTTTTGTAGTCAAATTGTAAATAGTCTTTACACCGCAGTCTACTGCAGATAACGTTTGACCTCTGATTGGAACAATCTATTTTTAGTTCGAGACGATTCTCTATAGTTTTCATGCGTGAGTATGAAATCTTATATACCAGTCACATATTGGTGAATTTTTTTTTTCTGAGTTTGTGGAATTCTTTACAAAACCATATTTAAATAATATTTTTTATCACTATATTATATTCTTTTTTGATGTGTCAATCATTGTTTGCATAGTTGTCATTCAAGACAGATAAACAAATTAAAACTGGTTTCAAATGTCTAAATAAATGCTGACTTATTCTAAATGTACATGTACCATCCCTTTCCTGGACATATGAGCTTTATTGGTCTCTTTATTGTTTTCTCAGCTGAACACAAATTGTTTCTTGCATGATTTTGTTACTATGGTAATCAAACAATGTACATAGCCAGTGAATTTCAAAAGAAGTGTTTGCTCACTAATACCTTGTATAAACAGTATTGGTAGTATGAAAAGCTTTAGACTGAGATCTTGGTCCTTGTTGAGAATTATAAGTTTGTTATTGCTACATCCATGTACTGTACATGTACTGTACATGTATATTAACCCTTCTCATTCGTCAAGATACATGTAGTCTTGACTGCTTCATCAGAGCAGATTTCAAATAATTTCTAAACATAGGCACCCACTCTATAAATAACCATATAGTCAAATTTTCAATTTCTTCAAAGGTTTTAATTACACACAATAGCCTAAATTGAAGTTTCCTGTACAGGAGACTATCCAGCACCTGGCCTAGCCTCCAAGCTGTCTAAATCCAGACCTATCACAATCATCTTCAAGATCTTATTTTTACAGTGGTGTGCCACTAGTGATTTCTTGTATCAGTGGCTTCCTTTAGTTAGCTGAATTGTAATGAAGTTTCCAGTTTCTGATGTCACTGCTGTCTTGATATGTCAAAGGTTAATCAGTCTGGTGTTGACAGATTGAAGCCAGTAGATTGTGTGTGTTATGAAGTTGATCTACTTAGTTCATCTAAAACATATGTTCGAACTTGTTATTAGTTATTGGAGGACACAAAGTCGTGAAGATATATAGATGATATATAAAGGTTTTGAGAAAATTGCAAATTAAAAGTACTTCAGATAATTGTCAACACAAATTTAGCATATCCCGATCCCTCCCAATATTTGTATATCTGTGACTTTCGTGTGTATGAAATCAAACATGATACCATTCTTTATTCTAGGTAGGGTTCGGAGTAAAAGCAGTGTAATGTGATGGGCACATCAGCATCTAAACCCGGGCACCAGTGCCATGTTATTGTTGTGGGAGGAGGATATGCTGGTATCACCGTTGCCATCCAGTTAGATGCATACTGCCAGGTCACTCTAATTGACCCAAAGGATGCCTTTCACCACAACATTGGAGCATTAAGATGTGTGGTAGAACCAGCATATCTCAACAAGACATTTATCTCATATGAAAATGCCCTCAAGAATGGCACTTTCATCAAAGCCAAATGCGTCAGTGTGCACTTGTCACTCAAGAAAGTAACTTTGTCCAATGGACAGGAGCTTGAATATGATTATCTGGTATTTGCTTGTGGCTCATCTGTCCCATTTCCAGGTAATTTTATATAGTGTAGATATTTAGTTGGGCTTCCTGTGGAAGGCCTGACTCTAAAAATGCAATCTGTTTTTTTTTTGCTGTTCTACGCCAAATTGACAGATGGCCACTATAGCACAGGTGCATTTTGCTGTTAAAGGCACTGAAGGCTTGAATTTACGAGTAAATTAAAACTATTGACATGTACAGACATGCTTTGGAACTTTTTTTACAGGCAAAGTCCCTCTAGGAATGTCAAAAGATAATGCTCAAAAGCTGTTTGAAGATTTGGCCCAACAGGTACAGTATGGATATATGATTTTTGTGATGTTTTTAAATTTAGTTGAAATGACTCAGAATGAGTCAGCATTTATCACGTTTCCTATTTTTAGGTCAAAGATAGCAATAAGGTTGTTATCATTGGAGGAGGACCAGTAGGTGTTGAGCTAGCAGGTGAAATAGCCACAGACTACCCAAGCAAACAAGTCACTATCATACACTCAAGAGACCGGCTTATTGATGAAAGAATGTCAGAAAAATTTCTAAAGAAAATTCATCGGACTGCAAAAGCTCTCAAGATCACTACTGTTCTTGGTGAAAAAGTTGTTTTGGAAGATTTAGATGTAAGTGTTTTTAAAACACAGGAAACTACAGTCTGAGAGCAAATATTAGAATATTTAGATTCCTCCTCCCACAAGTCAATACTGGAGCATATATATATAGAGACCCAATATTGCAACGGGATGAGGGGGTGACTTCTGTTACTACCTTTATAATGTCTCTTTTTACTCGGGCTTCCATAGGAATGAACTTTGTTTTTTTCATCTGATGCGTTTCCAAATACGAATCATGAACGATGTCTGAGACAGACAAATAAGAAAGCCTGAGTTCACGCAGTTCTGCGTCTGTCATTCAATGATTGCAGTCCAACTTTTATTCCATTAAACTGATTGAAATTTGTTACTTTCAAATGACAGCTGTTTTCACCTATTTTTTAATATAATTTTTGGAAACTTTTGTCCTGCACAGTTTGATGGCCAGAAACCTTGGATAAGTGGTCCTATAACCCTCACGACAGACAAAGGAACATCCATTGAAGCAGACATTGTCTTTAGATGCACAGGGTACAAAGTCAATGCTGATGCATACCGTTCAAAGCTGTCTGACAAAATGGACCATAACACTGGAACTCTGAAAGTGAACCAGTTCCTCCAAGTTGAAGAAATGAAAGATGTATTTGCTGTAGGTGACTGCAATAATACAGATGAAGTAAAATTAGCCTATATAGCTGGAGCTCAAGCAGGTATAAGCAAATTTTGATCACGTGTTATAATCATAATGAATATTATAATGATTTCATCAATATAATTGTACAATTATGTGATAGTATTATTGAGTAACTTCGTTGTTAACTTCCCTTTTATTTGTGCTTTATAGAAATTGTTGCATTCAACATCAAACAGTTAAATGAGAGCAAGAAATTAAAGGAATACAAGTTGTCCGAACCTGCAATGGTGGTGCCAATGGGTAGAAATGGTGGAGTCTGTCAGCTCCCCAATGGTTCTGTAATGGGGAATTTGGTGACCAAAAATCTCAAAAGCAAAGGACTGTTCACTGCCAAGTATTGGAAAATTATGAATCAAAAGATGCCATCCTAGAACCTAAGTTATCTTTATTTGTTTATCAAACAGCAATGCAATTGAATCTTTTGGCTCTCCTTTCTTTGAAATTAGATATGTCCTTATGGAAATTATAAAATAAATGGTGTGTTCTTAGCCAGAAATATAGTAAATAAATGTAAATCTGTGTGCTCCATCATTGAACACCAAATCTCTATTTCGTAAAGTTTAGTTCTAATAGATGGTCCTCCTTCCAACATGTAACAAGTCATTGAACAATCTTGATAAACCGTATGACTGTACATTATTCTGCAGTCTGTCTAAATAAGATTAATTATTTATAAGGTTTCCAACATATTGTTTTTACATACATATAGCGTGAGACAGTTCAGTTTTTTCATGAGACTACATGCAACCTCAGAACCCTGGGTATTTTTCATCAGAAAAATCTTGCTTTTGCAAATACAATACTGTAGGTATTTTGAACAGGATTTAAAGAGGCCTAGAGGAGATAAATACATGCAGCATACATGTGTGTATGTATGCTACATTAGTGTACATGTACACATGAATAATTTTATTCTCCAAAACTACATGAACATATCTTATTAGTGTTTCAGTATGGTTTACAAACTTAATTTTATCCATGTTTTTATGAAGAGTTAGATCTTCTTTTGTAATGGAGAGCAATTTGAATTGTGGATTTATTATTTATTTCATAAACCTTTTACATCTTTTTTTATTCACTATTATAGTATAAACTATCTATTGCAAATCATAGCTATAGCTATCTCCAAGTTTTCACATTGCCTTCACAGTAATACATTTTTAGCATTACATATATTATTATAGTTTAGTACAGGTACATTGAAATACATTGTACATGTAGTCAAATATCTCATTCAAATATTCAAATTATAGTGACATTTGACTGTACAATCAAATAGATAATAGTACAGAAATAGTATTAAATATTGTAGCTGTTTCTTTTGTTTCATATTTGATACTATTTAGTTCTAATCAGTGTTCCATGTATATGTTTCATATGGGTTTAGTGTTTAAACTTTATTCTGTTTTTTGAAATAATGGAAGAAGTTTGACAGTACACAAATCACTAGTTTAGTGACAAAAAAATATGATACTTGTCTTGCAAGTCATTGATACTCGGTTACTTGGATTGCTGAACATTACAAAAGAAAGACATTTTTAAGTCTATAACCTCTAGCACATCAATTAATCTACATGGTTGTAGATATATAGATAATATATTATTATTAGTAAACTCAACTGAATTGGCTTGTACAACAATCTTATATATCAATTTATTAGAAGTTTATTGTAGTTTATTTATTTCTATTACAAAATACTTTTACTGGTAACTGACGCAGACACACATACAATTAAGATACATGTAAACAATTCAAATATTTCTAGTTAGTTTTATGAAATATGGATCATCTGCATGTAGAGCATTTTGTTTTTACTTTTCAATGTTCTCTGCAGAAAGTATGCTTTGTAGCATTGATATGAATAGCTCATTAAAATATTGTGATGTGTGTTATCATTATTATATTATTAACAATAGGTATGATTGTGTGAAAAGATAGCAATAACGGGGAAGAACTCTTCTGATGTGGATAAAAGGATAAATACGAAAAGTGTGGAGACTAAGACATACATGCATATGAAGGGTTATAGACTGCAAAACAGTCCCTTCTTTCGCGAGGCCCTCCAAATAAAAACAACGCAAGAGAGGGAGAGGTGCAAAAAGAAGCTGCGCCTCCCCCTAGTCCCTGCTCAGTCATTAGCTGCGAATCGACTATTTAACAAATATTCGGCATTGTTTTGGTTTCGCGAGCTTCGCAAGACTGTTTTGCAGTCTAGGAGGGTTAGCGCAAAAACCGCATGTGAGTGATTTTGATTAACATCAAATTTCTCCAAATGTAATTTATTTCCTTATGCAAGGGTATAGGGTTATTTGTTATTCTTGCACTGGCCTCTTCGTATGTAGTTTACTGACTGAGGACAAAAGCAAAAGATTTCCAAGGTTCCAATACACAGAGGTTACACTTGCAATTTATTTAACCAAAATATGTAATTTTTTACTGTTTCTTGGTAAACTTTATTGCAGGACCCAGCCATTTACGTCTCCTTTTCTGATTCACATCTTTCAAAGAGTCAACCCTCTTCAATCGGTCACCATAAAAATGGTTCTTCACAAATTCACTTGCAGAATCTGAAGTTAGCACCCTTTTCTTGCTCACTTGATTCAATACTACCACTTGTAGTCCTACAGCTTCTCCTTCATTGTGATCTGTTGGTGTATCATCTTCTTCGTCCTCATCACTATCAAACGCAACATGCATATTCCCTATAACAGTTGCTGAACCCTTAATTTCTTTCTGTTGCTTAGCAACTGTCTTTTGTCTGCTTGCAACTTTCTCTAAAAGGTCAGCTGGAAGTCTAGAAAGTTCACGAGCTCTGCGCAATTCTTTCTGCGTTTTAAGGACATCGTCTTTATCTCTTCTTCGTTGTTTTTCTTTCTCCTTCAACGCATCGACGGTTTTCTTCTCGCTTTGGATCTCTGCGATTGCAACTTCTTTACTTGCGCTCAAAGAAATGCTCTCGGGTGCTTCGTCGTCGTCTGACTCACCGCTATGATCTGGGTTGTTTTGGCTAGATTCTATGTTTTCTTTGACATTCTTAATATCGGCAATCTTTGGAAATGCCGACTCATCGACGTCATCAGTTTCTTTACTGTCTGAAGCGCTGTAAGCTACTTTTTGGCTGCGAGTCACTCTCGGCATATTGAATCTATCCTAAAATTGTCTTAAAACTTCACAATGAACTGAATTGAAAGCCCTGAGAACAGTCGAAAGAACGTTCGATCAACATTTCAGTTCTTTGCCCACATGTTTTTGGTGACTGGGACACAAAGTACAAGGTTAGTGCACTGACCACTAGCATGTGGGCTCACACTAATCCGGGAACTCTTGTTTTGATTTGGTCCGTTCCCATAACAACGGGACAAGACTGAACTCTTGATGAAAAGAAGATCGATACAGCACTTATTTATACATTTCTCTGTAGAAATTCACTTTTTCGTTGCTTCCTGTGGTCATTCTAATACCTAAGGGGTTATTTTACGTCGTCAGCTAATTTATCAGGCAATTTTTAGCGCGAAGCAGTCGCATCGACCAATTTTAACGCCTTCAAAATGGACGAAGTTGTGAGTGATATGAACTTTGATGAAGGCATTGCAATGCCCGTGGCAAACACTGAAAACAAGCAGCTAGAGGCAGAGGTAAGGAACTCCATGCTAGTACAAGTTATCCTTTCTGGAATTATAACTGATAAGTTTCAGCTACGAAAATATATATGTACATTGTACAACAGTATGAGGTATATATATTTTTAATCGTCCAGTGTGTCAATTTGTTATTTTAATAGTTATACACGAACTTGTCATTATGATTCTAGGTTGATGGGTACCAGAAAAACTTGGTTGTACTCAAAGACCAGGTGGATGAACACAAGGACAGAATCTATGCCATGAGTGAGCATTTCAAGAATGTCCAGCAAGAACTTCATCATACACAAGTAAGTTAGTGTACAAAAAGATAGTACAGTCGAACCTCTACACAACGGCCACCCTCGTGGCCAAAAACAGTGGCTGTTGTGTAGAGGTGGCCGTTAGGAAGTGGTTCCGATAACAGTAAATATATGGAGTTGCGGGTAAAATATTGTGGCCGTTGTGTAGAGGTGGCCATTAGGGAGAGGTGGCAGTTAGTAGAGGTTCGACTGTACTTTCTTCACTGCAAATATACAGAAGTCAAAGCTTAATTAATGCTAAATGTTTACATAGGAAATTTTGAATGCAAGGAAAAGAGAAATTGAAACAGAAAACCACTTTCGACAAGTTGGTAAGTGCATCAATTTATCTATCACTTAGTTAATATCACCTATGATAATTAATACTGACAATAATATTATAATATAATAATATAAATTTATATTTTGCTTGCCTGATTAGCTGAAAGAGAAGAAGGCAGGCTTCAAAATGAGATACGACGTTTGTCTAACAACATTAATGAGCTCAAGGAAAGGAGAAACATTTATGAGGTGAGAAAGATGTTGAGAATATTTGCAGAGAATAATCAACAAATAAGTTGAAAAATGTCATATGTTTCTGTCATCCATAGAACAATATATTCAAGACAACTCAAAGGCTTGAAGAACTCAAAGCGCAAATGAACTGGGACCAAAAAGCTTTAGAAGCATGGTTGGAAGAGTCAGCCCGAAAAGATGAGGATTCACTGACATTGGAAAAATACACTCGCTCTGATGAAGGCAAAATCAAGGTATATTTATTATTGAGTACACACAAAATGCGATCAATTTGTTAACCTTAATACACAACTTTTGTTCTGACTTTTCTATCTGCATGCACATTGAACCATGAAATACAGGCCTTGTACTGCCATATTTGCACTTGAAAGTGAGCAGTCATGCAATAGACTGTTTTATTGTCATGCCCATCCAATCCCAACCCCCTTCCTTCATAGTGAATGACATTTATCTCGGGTTATTTTCAAATGAAGGAACTTTCACTGAGAATGGAGAAGATGACTGATGACGCTAGCAAAAAAAGAAAAGCATTAGAACATGAGCTAACCCAGACAATGACTGCACAGGTTTGTCTAAACCTAAATACAATGTACCTGTACATAGGTTTTGTATCATATTCTAGATGACACTCTCTGTCTTCTTGTCAGATGGAACTGGACAAAACTGCAGAGGAGTTCCGCAAGGCTCACACTGACAGACAAGATCTATTGAAACAGTGGGAGAGCACAATAGAACAAATGCAAAGAAGAGACAGAGAAATGGATATACTTGCTGTTGTAAGGGAACAATTATCATGTTGTGAAACTAAAAAAAAACTAAAAAAACGTTGTGATTTTGTCAATTAATAAAATATATTGTTTTTATAATGTAATGATAATAGTAGGAGAAAATATAGAGAAGTAAATAGGGAAGTTGAATGTTTGGTCATTTTTAATCACAGAGACTTGCTGAAGTGAAACTAGAAGTGAGAGACAAAGAGCAACAGATTCTCGAAAAACAGGTGAGTTTATCAATGTTTAAACTCATCAGCATATGATGAGCTTGGAGTTAGGTGCCAAGAAACGTCATGACGGACGCGCCAGTCCACTC
>JAUPMF010040369.1:5966-16107 GCA_031471435.1 Stomphia didemon | reverse complement strand
AAAACGCAGTATGTGGTGGGACTATGTGGTGGGATAATGGATCCCTTTCTCTTCTCTATCCATTCCACCACTCCTGTTCACTGAAAAAACATTACCATCCTTAAATGGGCGTGATAGATATATCTATACAATATACCATTATGCAATTGTGTCTGATAGTTACCTGGGGTTTTGAATTTAATCCACCCTATCTTTTTCGCAAACTCAAATTTTGCCCCCAGGACTAAAATGAGTGCCAGCACCGTAGAACACACGATTACTGTCTTTGTATATGATGGAAAGTTGGGATCAAAAAGTCCTTGCGAACGCTCGACGCTTACAGTCTTTGGTGATTCCTGGAAATGAGTCATTTGTACTTAGTAATAGCAAGTTCATACACCTTTTTTAGGACGACGGAGGGAGGTTGTCGAAGGAGGGAGGTTGTCGAGGGAGGGAAGTTGTAGATGGAGGGGGGTTGTTGAGGGAGGGGGTTGTCGAGGAAGGGGGTGGGAGGAAGGTTGTCGAGGGAGGGGGGTTGTCGAGAGAGGGGGGCAGGGAGGGAGGGAGGTTGAGGGCGAGGGAGAGAGGTTGTTGAAGGATGTAGGTGGTCGAGGGAGGGAGGGAGGTAAGTTGTCGAAGGAGGAAAATAGGAAATTCAGTAGAAAATGAGGTTTTATTTGTACCTTTATGGCTTGAGTGTTCTTTTCTATGATGTTGGAAATAAAAGAGCGTTGCTCACTCAAGTAAGTTTGGAAACATTTTTGTAGCTTTTTACTCTCTCCTCCCAGCACCACGCCATAGGCGGACGAATAGTCAAACAATTTAGTGATACGTAGATCTTTCCTGTCGAATAGGTTTCTTCTACTTCCCACTGTATATGCATCCACTAAGACACCCCTGACATCTCGATTTACCATAGCGTTAAAGATTTCCTCCAAGTTCGAGTATTCTGCCCCTAAAGATAGAAGCTGTTACCTTTGAGACGTACTTATATATCATTTAGAAAACTTGAAGAAAAAGTCATTTCCAATAATTCAGAAATCTGATTTCAGTTTACACTTTACATGTAACATACCAGTTGGGTTGACACGAGCATTTTTGCGTACTCCTAATCTGTATTCAGATGAATTCTGGATTGCTGCGATCTGAACCAAGACAATGAAATGTTAGTCCAAAATCGTAGAAAAATGACGGATGCTGTAGTACGTATTCTATTTGGCTTATTTATATTTGAAAATGTTAAGAAAATAAACTTTCGTTTCCGGTTTTGGGAGAGTTTGAAATGTACAGTACAACCTGAATATTTACTGAGATCGAATTAGTTGTTGAAATTTATTTTTTATTTTTGGTGCATATAGTGATTAGTTGTATACTGCTGTCTTTTCGAATCCGCGAATGCCGCAATGTTCGCAGCATAATTTTTCAGTTGCAAGTGTTTACTTCATCCAGTGGTATCGACTAAGCTAGATGCTCACCTTTGTCCCATACAGCATGATGTCCTTGTCCAGTATCCGTGCCGTTAGAATCGATGTCATGGTAGAGTTGAAGCAAGCTATCAGAATGACACCGATCAGAATCCACACGATGCAGATGATTCGACCCAACTTGGTTTTAGGAATTCGATCTCCATAGCTACAACAATGGATACGGCTACAGGTAAGTATACATATTAGGGACCGAGTCATTGTTTATGGAAGAGGGAGGGAGAAATCACTGATGAGGGAGGGGTCAAGTGTATTTTTCTAGATGACTGGGGGTGGGTCGTGATTCAATATGGTGAGCAGGAGTTGTACAGGTGATATATGTGTGAATGTAGGAGTCATAGATTGATTACATGAAGTCTTATAAGGAGTGGGTCAGAAAATAAATTCAACATTCCAATTTTTTTTTTTTGGTTAATTTTTTTTTCTTTTTTACCCTTCCCCCTTTTATAAATAATGACTGGTCCTTTAGTTTATCGAACCTGAAAAGTGAATAACCACATGCGAACTAGTTAACGGGATTAGTATTGTTCGATTATCAAATGCAATAGATAATCGGCCTATTCAGCAAATCGTATATATATGGATTATGATACTGTCAACATTACCCCAGTGTTGTCATTGAAGCAAACGCCCACCACATCCCCTCCCATGTGCCTTGCAGCATGTTATGTGGGAAATGACGCGAATTGTCGAAGGTTTCCTGTTAAAGGGAGAAAAGTAAAAACTGAAAAAACATTCAAGCAGTTTGTAATTAGGCTCCTAATATAAATCCAAAAAGTGCGCAAATCTAAACAATATATGCATACATACATACATTTATTTCTTCATCATATTTATTATTAAAATAAATTTGCGATGGCTGCCCAATTGTACACTGTTCACTGTAATTTCTAGCTCATCAGTCAGAAGTTTCTCGCTCCTCTTACATATACTCTCTTGCCAACTGGTCCAACTGGTCCACGCCCGGAAGACCAGTATTTTTTACCGCTTTGTGACCTTTCCTATGGTTGTCGTCATCGTTAAATAGGAGCTGCTTGGTCTAAGACGAGTTTCGTTGCCTGATGAAATGAGCCGCGAATTTTGTTTGACAATTTTGTATACCAGTTCTACATGTCTACTCACCACAAACCATATGACGATGCTAAGAACCCACAACAACATCAAATCAAGAAACACGATGGGCCAACAAAGCACAATGGATTTGATTAACATTCGCGCAGCTGCACCCTCCTCATCTCCGATAATAATCATGGCTATTCCGGGGGATTTTACCAGTGGAGCAAAACCGTACGACCCTGAATAGACAGTCTGGTCCATGAATCCATAGACAGGGAAACTAAGCTCCGCATCGTCAATGCTTTCTTTGAACTCATGAAGTCCTCGTTTTTTAGAAGGATTTCCTTTGATGTTCTTTGTGTAGTTAATCATTGTCGTACCAAACTCAGAGCATACTCCACAACACGTTTGAACGGCGTCTTCAAGGACTAGAGGGACAATACCAGAGTTGTTGTAAGACCCGGGAGTCTCAACGTAGGGCGGACTTGCCCACCAATTGGTGTACAACATCCTGTGGCAGTTACATGTTTCTGGAAGAAGAAGTAAAAGGAGGCCGCTCTCTTTACTCTCCAGACCACGCAAGAAAAGCTACCTATGTATGACATCTTCTTACCTGCTATGACTGTCCCACTTTTCATGCCATTCCCCTTGATAGTAAAAGCTAACACAAGAAAATGATATCTGGTGAACGCACTCAGGTTAGGTAATTCAATGAATGTCTGCCTTGGCCCCAGAATGACCTGACTCCAGTTGGCTGGCTTTTCAAGGGTTTTATTTGATACAGAAACTGGTCTATAAATCAATTTGTAGCCAAGAAGTATGCCATGGACCTCGTACGCTATACGAAGTGGCTCCCATTTCACTTTGATCTTAGTTGGGCTAGTTCTGTTTGAAGCGCGTAAATCTACTGGTGGTGCTCCTGGAGCTACAAGTGACAATGAACAACAATATTCATGATTATCCTTTAAATATTACATGCATATCAACCAATCAGTGCTCAGCATTGTTATAAAATACAGAGCGGCAATATATTTCAAGTGCTTACTATATTGGTCTGTTGTAGCGTGGATTATTCTGCTTACAGCTCCGTCTCCAGCAGATGTAAATCCAATCATTTCTATGGCATACATAGTGTATATCAGAAGATCTTTTAATACCGTACTTCTAGCATCTGGCTCAACATTTTTTGTTTGGACTTTCTTTAGTTCGTTTGCAACCCAGTAGTGTATTCGAAAACCTTGCAGAACACCGTGGATGTTTTTCCTGCGAATCGATCCCCATTCCACCAACAAGCTCGTGTGACTTGTGTGTCGTGCTTCCACTGAGATCACAGATTCACTTGGAACTTAAAAGTCAAACAAACTAATTTCAGCGGAATGACCAGGAAAAGGAAAGGGTTCTACAATGCAGCAACAGCTTGGGACGTTATTAGTTTTTGAAAGAGGAGAAATAATTTCAATTGGAGAGGGATTTCACCCGAAACTGAAGGGTGTTCTGCATGTAACCCTTGTAACCATACCCTAATTACGCCCCTGCATTTAGCTTTAACTGGCCATAAAACCGATCGGAATTAATATAGACTTATATATACCTAATCACAACAGCAAAAACTCACCATCTTCTGATGTTTGTAAAGAAATCTCAGGGGATTTAGGCCCAAGTCCAATACTTGTAAATGCAGCAACCTGAATCTTGTACCACGTAAACTTTTGCAATTTTTCAAGTATTTTAAAGTTGATATCAGGGTCAACTGTGTTGATGTCCCATCGTCGATGGTATGCATGTCTTGGTATGTAATATATCTGGTATCCCAGGGGTTGGCCGTTCCATTCTTTCTCGCTGTTCAAATGTTGCCATTCGACGTACAACTCTGTTGAGCTTTTGTTGAAGCCAGTCACATTGGCGGGAAACTGGTCGGGTACTAGAAATAAAATATGACAGTAAATACACCAAAATATAAGCTCTTATAAGTAATATTCGTTTTTATATGATTCCGTAAAGAACGCACGGAATATAAGATCGTACTTTAGGTTTATTACTTTGTATATTTGACAATAAAATTTATTGTAATTAAGTCATGAAAGATTAGGAATTTAAAGCTATCGACTTACTGTCTTGGTCTGTTCGCACACTCACTGCTTTGCTTAGGTTTCCCTCGCCCTTGATGGTAAAGCCTTGGACTTGCACAAAATACTTTGTGTATTTTTCTAGGTTTTTGATTTCCAGTGATGTTTCATTACTGCCGGTGTTGATTTCTGACCATATGGAGCCGCTCGTGGGACGGTCGGTGTAGCTGATCTCGTACCCCAGGAGGATTCCACACCTGTACTCGTGGGGTATCGGATGCCATTGGACAATGATGCTTGTTGAACTAGTGTTATGGGTTGATACCTTGGGTGGTGGCTTGCTCGGTACTACAATAAAACGTTACACGTAACGTTACACTGGTAATTCGATCTAACTACAATAAACAACTGTTCGTACCATCTTCGGCTGTCAATACGTATACCGTAGTTGTAGGTCCCTCTCCTTTGATTGTGTATCCACACACGTCAATCTTGTACTTTGTATACTTCTTAAGCTCTCTCAAAAGTACTGTAGTGTCAAGTGGCCCAACAGAAGAACTTTGACGTAACTCGATGTGATGTACGGGATTGTAGTACACGCGGTACCCCCCGAGCTCTCTAGCAGGAATGTATCTTTTAGAAAGCGGAGACCAATTTACTTTAATTCTCTGGGAGCTTGTATTCATAGCAGAAACATCGGACAGCGGCTTGAGTGGTTCTATACGAAAGGATAAAGCGATGATTAAGTGATAAATACTGCCGAGTAAGATAGGCCGCCTGCGTTGTATTTACATCTGAACGAGTCCTAAGTCGCAACACCTTATCATTGTTTTCTTTCTTTCAGATGAGTACTAAATATTCTCGATTTTTAATAACAGCATTATAATACTATTAGTGGTCAGTCATTATACGTGGTGTCTTACTATCTTCATCAGTCATCACTGTTATAGGTACACTGTCCAGGCCAATTCCTCTTTCGTTGATCCCAGCCACTCGAAACTCATAGTTTGTGAACTTCTCTAGTTGTGTTACTACAAAGCCCAGTTGGTCTGCCGGCGTGTTGATGGTTTTCAGTGACTCCCTGATAGCACGTGGTATTCGTCGAGACTTGTCCAGCGGTTTGTACGAGACGCGGTAGCTAGTAATGTTGCCATTGGTGTATTTATCATCAACAGGGTTCCATAACAGCTGTATGCTGGTTGAACTGGCGTTATGCCCTGATACATTAGTAGGGGCTAATGCAGGCACTGAAAGTTTGAGAGAGAAAATGTTAGTGTTAGATCGATTTACCGAATGTCAAATATGGCGAGCGATGACGCAATACTACGGTACGTACATTCTTATTCACCATGGTCAATTAGCTAATCAGAAAGCGAGAAATAGATAGATTCTAGTTAAAATCTGCCCGTGTGGTTGTAATAATAATAATATATAAATTTATATCGCCCTTAAATTATAAAAAATATTCTAAAGCGCTTCACAAAATTAAATCAAAGTAGGAATAATAAGAATGGAAAGCTAAAACAATCTTCGAAAATAAATGATAATAAAAAATTCAATAAAATCAGGCTTCAGTCCTATTCAAAATATATTATAAATTGAATGCTATTTTGAAAAGATAAGTCTTAAGTTTAACTTTGAAAGTGTTAATGTAACGTTGTAGACCGAAAGTCGAACTCAAATCATAATTATTTCCTTCTAGATTTGTTTTTGTTACATGGTCTTACCGTCTATTGTTTCGATGCTAATTGGCGTTACTTTTAGTTCTCCAAGGAATCCCTTGAAGTAGATTGAGTCCTGAAGTATGGTGATGCCCTGGTAGTATTTGTTGTAGTACTTGATAAGAACATGTGCTAGTACGCTGCCTTGTCTAAACAAACAAACAAACAAAGAACGTACACATTAATATGGCCAGCTGCAAGTATAACGTTGTACAAAGTACAAATAACAAAGAATGTACAAATTAATATTGTTCAGTTTTGTAAGAATTTTTTTTTACTTTTTTCTCAAACTTACCGAAACCTCAATACACGAACTTTCGATATTTCCCTTGATTTAGCAGTGCTGATTATCTAAGAGAGAGTGAAAGATCTACATTAAACAGCAGACCAGAGTTTGAACGTCGTTGCTCATTGAACTCACGCTATTGCGTATCTGATTGGACAAGGAATGGAATTCATCACTTGCTGGTACAGCAAGGTCGGGAAGCCACTGAAGCCCGGTCAGATTCAGGGTGATGTTGAACACGATATCTGCAGGGGAAAACTATTTACATCAACTGCATAATATACACAACTGATCATTGGATTATGGGTAGCACAATGTGCATATCAATTGCTTCTTGATTAAACGATACCAGCATATTCAATTATGGTGTATTTGTGGCGGTTGTCTTCAAAATGACAATAACTTTGACAATTGCCGAGCAAACGCAGTCATGTAACTATAAGTCGTTTCTTTGAGATTGAAAAGAAGAATTTTCTTTTTGTGTCACTGATAGCGGCGCATGCGCGTTCTAACTGTATGGTTAGCTGTTGTCAGTTTACTTGAGAGATTGATGTACTAACCTGGGCATCGCTGTGAGTTGCATTTGACTGATATAATGCTTGGTCCTAACTCGCTACAATTTCTTCCTCCATACATTGGACGAGGTTTGGAGCAGTTTCGCGTTTTTATTGTTACTCCACCCTCGCAAGTTCGTGAACAAGGCGAGAATCCAGACCACTCCCCGTAATTTCCATCAATGGGACACGGCATTGTGTTACATTCTAATACTTCAACTGCAGGTCCAAGTCCTTCGCAGTCTCTCCCGCCATACTTTGGCTTCGGGTGATCACAAATCCGGGTTCTATTCTTTCTACCTGTATTACAAGACCTTGAGCAAGGTCCGTAGTCTGACCAGTTTCCATACCCTCCATCAATAGGACAATACACGTGGAAACATGAGATCATTTCCATCGGAGGCCCAAAAAGAGAGCAGTTATTGCCTCCATGCTGTGGACGTGGATTAATACATTTTCTAGTTCTAAATTTGGTACCATTGTTGCATGTCTTGTCGCATTGCGTATATTCGCTCCACGTTGTGTAACCTCCATCTATAGGACATGGAAGCACGTTACATGGCCTTACATCAATCGGTGGTCCTATAGAAGAACAATTAAGGCCGCCATGTTGTGGTTTTGGGTGATCACAAGATCTTGTTCTATATTTGGTCCCATTTCCACAAGACTTGCTACATGTACTGTAATTTGTCCATAAGGTATAGTTACCGTTTATTGGACAATCATGAGTGTTACAAGATAATATTTCATAATCAGGTCCGTATTGAGAACAATTTGACCCTCCGTATTGAGGGGTTGGATTTGTGCAGTTTCTAAAACGTCTTTTAGTCCCATTTCCGCATGACTTCGAACAACCACCAAAGTTAGACCATGAGGAATAACCCCCATTAACTGGGCATGGATGCTCATTGCAATACCTTATGTCAAGGCTATCTCCATAAAGCGTACAGTCGCGTCCTCCGTATTGAGGCTTCGGATCAGTACAGTTTCGTGTTCTCGTCCTACTCCCATTTCCGCAAGATTCACTGCATTCAGTGAAATTTGACCAACTTGTGAAGCCACCATCGATTGGACATGGACGAATACGACATATCCTCTTTTGTGTCTTTGCACCGATTCTACTACAGTCTTGACCTCCATAACGTGGAATAGGGTTGGTGCAATTTCGAAAGCGAGCCTGTTCGCCCATTCCACAGGTTTCTGAACACTCACTGAATCCAGACCAAGATGAGTACCCGCCGTGAATTGGACACGAATGAGCATTGCATTCCACCATATCCTCAGCTGAACCTGTACAATTATCACCACCATGTTTTTGTGTTGGGTTTGAACAAGTTCGTACTCTGGTTCTGGTTCCGTTGCCGCATGACTTGGAACAAGCTGTAAAGTTCGACCAAGAGCTAAAGCCTCCATGAATCGGGCACGGATGTGTATTGCATGCTTCTGATTGGTTATTGCGTCCAATGTGTGAACAATCTTTCCCGAGGTACATCGGGGTAGGATTCGTGCAGGTTCTGTTTCGCATCCTGGTTCCGCCTCCACACGACACCGAACAATCAGTGTAATTGGACCATTCTGCATAACCTCCATTAATTGGACAAAAATGCACGTTACAAAATTGGGTTTCAGAACTTTCTCCAATATATGAGCAGTTTTTCCCACCGTATTGTGGAGAAGGATTTGTACAGTTTCTATAACGGAACTGTGTTCCATTTCCACAAGTTTTTGAGCAGTTACTAAATTCTGTCCAAGCAGAGTATCCACCGTCAATGGGGCAATAGTGTGTGTTACATGGACGTGTTTCGTTGGCTCTTCCAATAACTGAGCAATTGTTACCTCTGTACATTGGAATAGGATTGGTGCATGTGCGCGATCGATACATTGTGCCCTTTCCACATGATTTGGAACAATTCGTGAAATTAGACCAATTGGAATATCCGCCATGGATTGGACATTCATGAGAATTACATGAAGAAACGTCTACGTCTTTTCCTAATGTAGAACAGTTTTTCCCACCGTATTGTGGAAAAGGATTTGTACAGTTTCTATAACGAAACTGTGTTCCATTTCCGCAGATTTTTGAGCAGTTACTAAATTCTGTCCAAGCAGAATATCCACCGTCAATGGGACAATAATGTGTGTTACATGGACGTGTTTCGTTGGCTCTTCCAATAATTGTACAATTGTTACCTCTGTACATTGGAACAGGATTAGTGCATGTGCGCGATCGATACATTGTGCCCTTTCCACATGATTTGGAACAATTCGTAAAATTGGACCATTTCGAATATCCGCCATGGATCGGACATTTATGAGAATTACATGAAGAAACGTCTAAGTTGAATGTAGAACAGTTTTTCCCACCGTATTGTGGAGAGGGATTTGTACAGTTTCTATAACGGAACTGTGTTCCATTTCCACAAGTTTTTGAGCAGTTACTAAATTCTGTCCAAGCAGAATATCCACCGTCAATGGGGCAATAGTGTGTGTTACATGAACGTGTTTCGTTGGCTCTTCCAATAATTGTACAATTGTTACCTCTGTACATTGGAACAGGATTAGTGCATGTGCGCGATCGATACATTGTGCCCTTTCCACATGATTTGGAACAATTCGTAAAATTGGACCATTCCGAATATCCGCCATGGATTGGACATTTATGAGAATTACATGAAGAAACGTCTAAGTCTTTTCCTAACGAAGAACAGTTTTTTCCACCGTATTGTGGAAAAGGATTTGTACAGTTTTTATAACGGAACTGTGTTCCATTTCCACACGTTTTTGAGCAGTTACTAAACTCTGTCCAAGCAGAATATCCACCGTCAATGGGACAATAGTGTGTGTTACATGGACGTGTTTCGTTGGCTCTTCCAATAACTGAGCAATTGTTACCTCTGTACATTGGAACAGGATTGGTACATGTGCGTGATCGATACATTGTGCCATTTCCACATGATTGGGAACAATTCGTGAAGTTAGACCATTCCGAATATCC
>JAUPMF010040147.1:0-13355 GCA_031471435.1 Stomphia didemon | reverse complement strand
AAATGAACGACCAAAATGCAAAATATATATATTTCAGTGAGGAATTTGGAATATTGGAATCACTGAAATGTGTTTACTAAAACATTGTTCACAGCAACAAAGCTACGCATTTCCCACATTATTTGTGACTGTTACCAACTAAACTAGCCGTCTATGCTTGTGTTATCTTGGTAGAAGTTCTGATAGAGTTCAAACAGGCTCGCGATCCGATGGAACGACATTCAAGTCATCTGAATACACCGCTCGGTACGTACCAGAGGTGTGGCCATCCGTTACATAGAGCGCGATAACTAGGCCTTCAATACTGGTCAATACTCATACAGTACACTCAGTCCAAACCTTTCCAAGATCAGATCAAGATGAAAATAAGTTACGCAGTTTTTCGATTCCATGAAAACGGCAGTTTTCACATTTTTAAGATCTTTTTCTCGACATATCTTACCGCAATATGTACCGCAGTTTGGCGTTGCGTCTAATTTGGATAGCCTCCCGGTCCGATGATTTGTACTAGACACTCTTTCCCAGTACATCTAGTTTAGACATGTTTGGATACCTTGATCCCATGAATGCAATGTCATCTTAATGGATAAAAGCACTTGGTACAAATATATTCTATAGTGCTTGCTTAGTAATGCATGAAGAATAATTTAATATGTTGGATCTCGGTTAATTTAAGTGCGGGTTTATGTAGAACCCTTTGGTTGGTTGAGTTGTTGTCGGTGAGCACTGCAACTGCGGTTTCTTTACAGGAAACACTCAACTTCTAAGGTTTGTTTTGATTCATTTGTTTGGATTTATCATCAGCTTTATCAGATGAAATGCTTAGAAAGCTCAACGGGTGTAAGTGGTATTATGACGGGTTTAACGAGTTATTAGACTCGTTGGCGTCAAGAATTTGCACGCTGTATTTAGCAACAAAGAAACGATTGACTTGATTGTTTATTCTATGGAAACGAAAGCTAAAACTACCTACAACTTCGTGAAAGTACTTCGCGAAAGTACTTCATGTTGTAGCAGCGTGTATTTACGTATACCACTTCCATTAATTTCAAGTCAAGTGCGAATTAATTATTTTAGTGCATCTCAGGTTAAATGTTATAGGACGTTACTGCATGATGTTATCTGTACTGTCCGCCAATTTGTCTAAACAACGCGAGAGAGTTGTTGGAGGTTATGAACGAGGGAGTTCGTGGCTTGACATGTTGGACTGTGTAGGAAATGTTGGACTGTGTAGGAAAAGCTCCGTATTTGTTGTTGTTTGAGTCTGTGAGCATTGAGACGTTTTAAGGTTTTCATACTGGCACAGGATTATATGCACATGTGCAAAGTATTAAGATCTTAAACGATTTTCCACATCTGAGTGACTTTGCTGCTTACCATATGATTTATTGACCGACTCGTTGGGCGATGCTTGATTATGAAAAGCGTTATCGATACACGAAGTAAATCGTTAGGAAACATACCGATATTAAGATGATGGCATCTGACAAATAACAGGCTAATATAAATAATGTCCATCCACAATATGCAATATAACAATAGCCTGGGATGCATCTATACGCCCGGCTGTCGAAACTATCAATCCTTGCCGATATCAGCGGCATCATTCGTCGCAGCATGGGAAGAGAATCACCCCCATTGTGAATTAGTGCACTGGTAGTCAACCTGGAGCATTTTAGATACAGCAATCGCGTTTGACAGAGAAACCGAACGCAGTAAAACATGAATCATTTTCTTAGTGTAACCATGCACAGTGACAGGTATAAGATCATATTTGGGTTGCTTGGTTGTAGTCGTTTTCATTCCTCTCCCAGCTTGCCGCTCTCCCCACCCTGTCATAACACCAATGGTTCTTTTCTCATCATGTTTAGATACGGCCAGAGTACTGATACGTCCCGCCATGTTTCAGCAGCTTGCCTTCGCTATAGTGTCTTTCTGTCTTTTCTTCGCCGTTGACGCAAGACATAATATTTTTACAGGAAATTTTCAAAGAGGTTGGTGGAGCTTGACGTATACAAAATACGCTGCGCATGTGCAAAACTAAACCATGCAAAATCACAAACGCGCTCTTTTTAATGCATCACAATTATTGGCTCTTTTCCAGAAAAGGATTCTAGCCCGCCACCGGTCCACGAGTTTTGGCTTCACGAAGGCGACATCAAGTTATCAAAAAATCAAAATGAGATGCTTGAAGTTCCCAGGACGAGAGAAGAGAAGCCATCTAGTGGCAGAGCTTATACTGAAGCTCGTCAGGAGAAACCACTTTGGTATGGAGGGATAATACCTTACTCCATAGACTGCAGTCTTAGTAAGTAGAAATACTGAACTATGTATGAATACGGACATGTATGACTTGCGGCATGTCCATTGTATCTATTCATGTAAAAAGTTTGTTTGTGGTTTTGTTTAACGTATCTCTACGTCGAAAAAACTCTTTAGTTTAAAAAGAACTGACAGTGTACAACCCAAGGCCGGATTAAAGATTCAAAAGACTCGATAGCAAAACAAATACAAAACGGTTACAGAGACGATCAACCAATCAAATGCCGCAGTTGTCATATAGTTCGACGAGTGTTATTGCAGTTATTAATATCCCTGATGAATATTTTGCAGAGAATATGCCTGGGCTTGTGGCTGTGGTCAAACGTGCAATGCGAGCTTGGGAGGCAAAGACGTGTGTGCTGTTTGTGGAACGAGATCAGGAGGAAGATTACGTGGAAATCTTCCGGGGTACACAGTAAGGCTATACCTGCATTCTATTGACTAACTGACTAACAAGAACAACAGAGACTCACATACCTCTTATGGCAAACAATCTTGGTGCTGATAAACGGCATATCATTCATCGCTGCACCACTAAGCTCTTGCTTTTGAGAATAGGCAACCCCCCACATGTATGGCGAATTTCTAAAGCGCATTCCATCAACAATACAAGAGGCGGATTAATAACAAGATCCTATCGTATACAAACAAAACTCTACCTATATCAGTATAACTATACGGATGCGGCGTAGTATTATACTTTGTCGGGTTTCAAAGAGACGATTTTAAAAGCTGATAGACTTACTAACCTGACTTAACAACTCAATTTTCCATCCTGCAGGATCGTGATATGCTGCTATGTTTTCTGTTTTCAGTTGTTTTAGTACTGTGGGTCGTGTCAAAGGTAGGAAGGTGCTGTCAGTAGGCCATGGCTGTGAATATCACAACGTGATGCTGCACGAACTGGGACACGTCATTGGCTACTGGCACGAGCAGAGCAGACCTGACAGGGACGACCACATCCGGGTCCTATGGAAAAATATCATGCCTGGTAAGTTATTGGTTTGGAAAATAGTTCATACCAACAACAATGTATAGCGGTCTATCCGGCGATTTGATTATTCCATTGTCAGTACAGTGTACTAATTATCCTGGTGGGTAAAGTGGTCTTCAGTTCATAAAATCCGCGTTGAAACGAGTCACAAAAGTCAAGCCTGTCCGGTACTGACCATGCAGTTGACACATGTATGGGTGACCGATAAAGTTGCCCATTTATTATTTTTATTAACTCGTTTCTCCACTAGGATGGGAGAATACTTTTGTGAAGCTAAACTGGAAAGCTGTAGACACGGCCCGTCTACCGTACGATTACTCGAGCATCATGCACTACCCGTTCAACGCCTTCTCCAAGAACACACGAAGAAGAACGATCGTGCCGTTAAGACCCGTCAAAGCGCGTCCGTACAGACGAATATCGCAGATCGACATCCTCAAAACTAACATTCTTTACAGCTGTTCAGGTAACTAACTAAGCGGATGATCTGTATCTGTATCTATATTTACAAACTCTCTCCACGATTGTGATTTCTATTGTGTACGCCTCATTAATTATTCATGAATTTTACAAGTGTAGTTTAGTATATAACGACACGGGTGAAAAACGCACTGCGCATGTTCGGAAATGTTTGGAAAATTCGTGAACGCGTCGTGTTTACTAATAAAACCATTAGAGATTTACCAGCGTTTGGTAAATCTTTAAAGTTAAGGCCGTTCGTGTAAAGTTAGTGCTTATGTTAGTTGTTTTCTTTCCCCTGTCAAATAATACAAGAGAAACTCTCATAATACAAGAACCGGTAAATTTCCAATGGTTTTATTAGTAAATGACAACGCGTCTACGAATTTCCCGCCGAATTTCCGAACATGCGCAGTGCGTTTTTCACCCGTGTCGTATATAACTGGAAACTATATTTATCTGGAATGGCGTCTTCTTATTCAACTTGGTCATTTTATGTCAAGTTGTGTATCCTATGCCTACTATAACAGTAGATATTGTTCAATATTTACAGTTTGCAAACCAATAAGGTTGCGCGTTCTTCAGACGTTGTGGAATTGTTTGATACTAATAAGCAATAATTTTTTTCACATATAACTGAACAAAAGCTGCTGATTGCCAGAAAGCGCGTCCCGTTAAATTAACTAAAAACTGTTTGGTTTAGCGGAACATGGCGAAGACAATAGAGCAGATAGCAGTACCCAACAGACATCGATCGCTGCATTGCGAAGAAAAAGAAGAACAGTAGATGTTGAACAAATCGACGCTGGATATTCGCCGGCGTACCGGCATTCTAATCCTAACTGCGTAGACAAAGTAGGCACGCAGACCTGCAAGTACTGGGCGCTGAAGGGGTTTTGTACCAAAAGGAAAGATTTTATGTTGACGGACTGTGCGAAGAGTTGCAATGCTTGTTCTAAAGGTAATAGTATAATAGTAACTAAACGCATAACTGCGGGACTTCTTATTTGTCCGTTTCAGGCATCGCTCAAGATTCGTGTTTGGGATACCTGTGCTCATTGACATTTTCTACGCATGCGCTTTTTGCATCATTCTACGCGCATGCGCTTTGAGACTCGACGGCGATTTGTGACTGAACGCAGAAAAATAATTTACATAGCGCGGATATAAGCTTCATATGCGCATGCGCAACACGTGATCAATGTGCCAACAATCTGGGGGTAGAGAAGTGCAAAGTAATTTCTTACGTCTACTTTAAAACTGTTTTCCATTTCGTTATTTTACTCAGCCGTAGACGTCTCATACAGCAGTACCCATCCACCTCAAGTCACGCTGGTTGCTCATGTCTCTCCCATCATACAACACGGTAAAAGCAGTATCATCATGACAGAACGCGACCGAAAGAAACAGAGGAAAGAAGCCAAAAGAAAGGCAAGAAAAGAGCTGAAGTTAATCCAAGAGAAGAGAAGGCTGCTGTGCAAGGATAAGAGCAAGTCTTGTAGTTATTGGGCCAAGAAAGGCTTCTGTGCCATAAGGCCAGATTTCATGCTCAAACATTGTAGGAAGAGCTGTAACAAGTGTTATCCAGGTATGTTAGTTCAAGTTCAATTTTATTTTACTCTATTTGTTTTAGCATGTTTATAACTGCGGGTATATCAATCGAAGCTTGCGCAACTCGATAATTGCGAACCACCGCGCATCTATTTTGTGCATATGGTATTTTGGCTAGTAATTGATACGAACAATTTCGAAGTTGCGCTAGCATCTGGGGCGAGTTATAACCGCTTTGCATTTAAGGATTTATTAAGAGTCCCAGAGTTCAATGCGCCCCAAGAACTCGACCCATTCTAACCGCTCCCAAGTTGCAATTGTAAACCATCTGTCTGGACCAAAACTGGCTTAGCGCTAGCCTGTGTACAGCCGCTACTCACCTTCCCAATTTGTTTGAGGGGATGCCATGGAGAGGTCTGCACGCAGGCTAGCTTAGCGCTTTATACCATGGACAATATGACACTGATAATTATTATAATACACTATTTATATTTCTGATTTTATTGTAGATAACAGTGAATGTGTTGATCGCGATCCTCGCTGCAATGCATGGGCCCGCTGGCGTTACTGTAAGCGGCCTCAATACAAATTAGTTATGGAGAGCTTCTGTGCCAAGACTTGTGGGTTATGTGCCGCTGGTATGTTCTAGAAATTATGTTAAAAAATATTTGAGATATAACGCGCGCGCTGATTGGTTGTGCAGCGTGTTGATATAAGGCTCTGTAAACAAATTAGTTATATGATAGTTTTATAAAATAGACAAAATTAATTTGTTTACATAGCCTTATATCAACACGCTGCACAACCAATCAGCGCGCGTGTTATATCTCAAGTATTTTATCATTGTTAAATATTGCGCAAGCGCACAGACCTTCAAGTTTCTCTTGATGTATGACATATGATAGACCTTCTTTGTTTCTTACTGATTTTACGCTTGTCGCCACTATTCTCTCAGCCGCGAATGTCTGTCTGGACAAAGAAAGGTTTAAGTGTCCGAAATGGAAGGACAACGGATTTTGCGAATCACAGGACAAAGATATCAAGAAAGCTATGAAGATGTTGTGTATGAAGACGTGTCATTTGTGTGGTAAGGGAGGCTCGTATAAAAACGTTGAATAACAAAAGTAACAAAAATGTAACAGCAAAACTAACTTTTTACTCCGCCTTTTTTCCCTTTTTTAACAACCAACTTTTTTAACGATACAACAACTACAGATGAAGAGCAAAAAACTATTCCAGTTCCCGTTAAAACTGAACCTACTTGTGTGGATAAATTCAACACGTGCCAAGGTTGGCACAAGCTTGGATTTTGTGAAACAAGAACAACATTTATGAACAAATACTGTAGAAAGAGTTGCAAGATGTGCGCATCTGATACTAACAAGAAACCAGGTATGAACCGCAGTTCTACTCAGTCAAAAAAGTACCGTGATAACGCCGTGCTTTTCACTTCTCTTTATAAGATCACAATTATTGCATTCACTATACGGTTATCCCCCCTGTATATAACGTAAAAGAGAACAATTGTCGAGGTTCTCGTTCTTGTCGATAGGAGCTAAATGTCTGGATAATGCCGTTGGTTGTGAACAAAGAAAAGCTCAAGGCTACTGTGAAAAGAGACGAAAGACTATGAAATTTTATTGCCGAAAAACATGCGGTTTTTGCCTCAAAGTTGAAAAGAAGAAGAATAACCCAGGTCAGTAGCTGCCAACACAAAGTACTAAAATGATAATCTTATATGAAGAAAACAACAAAAATCGTGAGCTCTAATTGGTTAAACAATAGATTAAACAATAGATTTACGAGCACGCGCTCTGATTGGTCAATTACGTTATTACGATTTACTAATTCCTTGTAGATGTTCAAAGTGGAGTACCCTGTTTAGACAAAAACTCAATGTGCCCCCGATGGGCAAGCTACGGATATTGTCGAACCAAAGCTCTATACATGATCAAGTACTGTAAACGAACCTGTGGGATATGCGAAGAAAACAGCTCGAATCCTTCTGCGCAAAACGGTAATAAATCTTTGACAGGCTTGGTCAGTGTTACGATAAGGGATGAAGACCAGGAGTTCTTCCATTCTTAGTAAATTAACATTAGGAATAACATAGTTGCTGTTATTTATCTCATAATGACTCTGTGATAAACTCTATCTCATAATGACTCTGTGCCCGGATTAAACCCTATCTCATAATGACTCTGTGATTAAACCCAACAGTGCGTGCTGGTACCTCGAGCTCTAGAACGCGGGCAACTTGTCTCAATAAACGCAGTTCTTGTTCATATTGGGCTCGCATTGGCATGTGCAAAATAAGACCAGACATAATGCTTAAAGAGTGCAGGCTTGCATGTCATGCTTGTAAACCAGGTTAGCTTGAAAGCAGTTTGTAATTAAGCCAGCTCGATAAATAATATGAGAGTAAGGGAGTAAACATGCATGATTCACGTGACAGGTCGCATGAACTGACTATATGCTACTCTACTAGCTTACAATCATGCTCTAACTCCTGGTTCGATTATTTCGATAAACTATAAAATTAAATTAAAATCTCGATTTTTGACAACACTTTTCACTCGTCGTAGAAAAGGAACTGAAGCCGTTAGAGTGCAAAAACATCGCAGATGATGACAACTGCAAACACTGGACTCAGTTAGGAAAATGTTCGTCGAGGCCGAGCTTCATGATAATTCAATGCCCGAAGTCGTGCAACGCCTGCCCGAGTAGTAAGAATAATTACTTTTATACTATTCACCATCACTCGTCAATAAAATCGTTCATCGTGTAATACTTATTAATTTGATTCCTTTCAAGGACCAGTCAAAACCATTCCTGCGAAACCTATAGGTAACCATTGGACCTTTCTTACGATAAACTGTTATGAGTTATGTAGAAGATAACGGCGTTGTGTAACGGGACGAATGGATCCAAAACATGTTTGTCTCTACTAGGTATACTTTGTCAGTTGTCTTGTAAAATGTGGCTCGAAAGGGGATTCTGTGCTAAATGGAGGGACCGCTGTCTAAGGACTTGTCTTGCGAACGGCTGTGATGTTGAGATCGTTAGGCCAGTAGGTAAATAACACTGTGAGGTCAATCGTCAAGACTAGTTCGACCATGTTCTCATTTTTCATATTCTAACATAGTTCTTCTCTTTATCAGGGACTTGTGCTAAACCAATGGGTGCAAGTTGGGGAACCAAATTGCTTGACAGCGCTTTCAGCGCATCGTCAGTATTGAAAAACGGTATTGAACACAATCTTTGCACAATGCGCAGTTCCTTGATATCAGACAAGTTACAAGGGCTTACCTGTTTTTATTTCCAGGTGAATGGGATTTTGGTGCTCACAATGCTCGACTCTATAAAGAAGATGACAGGGTGAAAAAGAATATAGGGGGTTGGTGTGCAAAGCAGAGCAAGGATCAATGGTTACAGGTTGACCTGGGAAGTATGCAAATCATCACTGCTGTAGCTACGCAGGGTAAGTGACTTTATCAGATTACAACTAGACGCCATATAGGCGTTCAGTCGGGCTTCATCATTCGCCAAATGACTCGGCAATCTTCGGAAAGTCAATCGGAATTTATTCGTAAATTTGAGCTTTCGATGCCGTCAGCGGCAAAAAGCGCCTGCGCTACAGTTGCCATGCATCTGTCGATTTAGCGTAGAATAAATACGAAGAAACAGATTGCATTTTTAAAGTCAGGTCTTCTACAGGAAGCCCGACTAATTAGAATATTAATAATGAATCCCGTCCTGTGATGGGAGGTGTTTTGACTGAGCAGATTCAGTTGTATACGATAAGTCGTTCACACTCATATAAGGCTCTCTTATAATCTCCCTGCTCAGTCTCTAGAGTATATTAAATAGTATATTTTAATGTTTTTACCTGTTCTGTGTTTTTTCTTTAGGTCGAGACAAGTTTTTCGAGCATATAAAATCCTTTGAGCTGGGTTTCAGTGTCGATGGCAAAAAATTCTACAAATACAGAGAAAAAAGAAAGACTAAGGTATCACGCAGTGACAACAAAACAAAAGCCATATATTGTTTCAATAAATTGTAGAATAATATATATGAAGTTTCGGAGCGATATTGTTTAACTTCATAACGCAATATTTTTGAATTGTTTTGGTAGATTCTTCGTGGAAACTGCGATCATTTTACCCCAGTCATCAACCAGCTTCACCGTCCACATGCAGCTAGATACATTCGCTTCTATCCAAAAACGTACAGCAACGTATGCATGCGAGTAGAAATTTATGGATGTGATAAACTTGAAGGTACGTAATATTACGTTAGAGTGGTTTTCATAAACCCGTGAAATACACTTTAGCGTATTACGATTTATTGCACTCTAATTCTTTTGTTTTCTATTGTGTTTATCTGACTATTACATTTTAAATAGTAAACTTTGTTTCACGGGTTAATGAAAACCACTCTACTTCCTCCCAAAAACAGTCTAAAATGTCAGAACAACGACCGTAAACTGAGAATGAGCAACATCGGTACCTGTTCCCATGCTTCCACACCATAATAAAACGGGAAAATGTAGTTGTAAGGTTTCCTAACAAGAGAAAAACTTTGGCCTTTACGCCAGACCTCAATGTTGTCGTCTTCTAGCGCGACCAAAGGCGCCAAGAGTGCACGCGCGTCAATTTCCCGCGCTTTTTCTTTGAACCGGATATGGGCATATATATGGGGATTTCCGGTATGGAAGAGTTTGGTCTCCTCATTGGTAGAAAGTTTATAACGTTCTTGTTTAATTCTTTTGCAGGTCAATCTCAAACCGACTACCCAATTGTCATATATCCTCGGCACTACATGCATTAGACTTGGTGATTTAATACAACCACAAGCTTTTTGTTTACAAGTTTTGTTATTTAAGTAAAAGTACAGATGAAAGTAGGTCAGATATGACCAAATTGAGTAAAGCACATTTACTTTATTTTCATTGAAATTCGGTGATAGTCTTTCTTAATTTGTACTATTTTCTTTCTCTCTCCTATAAACTCTATAACATTATCATAAGCATTCGCATTTCATCGTCATAAGATATATACAAAATGTGTAAATAACTTAATCGACTTCTGTTTGATTTATAACTGTTCATTGCTACACTCATGACTATCAAACACCAAAAACAACGTTCTTCCTTCATTATATTTTAGTATTATCCATAGCTGGTACTGCAACATTTATAGCCTAGACTCCTTTATATGGTAGTCGTTGTTTCGATCAGCGCAAACCCCGAGTTTGTTGTTCACATGCGGACAAGCTCATTATATTTTACTGTTTATTTTGTATAGAATAATAAACAGTTGTTGCTAAAAACTGTTGTAACTTTAACTATTGTAACATTAGTATTTTCAGCCATTGGATATATATGAAATGGTTTTTATCACTCTTTTTTCATTCATTAAGTTAGATAGGATTTTTTCTATTGAAAAGTCTATTTTTGTAATTATAACTACATTTGTAATCATAACGGAAGTGAAATCTTCTGAATAACCAAAAGTATTTCTGGAAAATGGACTAATGGTCATATCCAATAAATTATCTTGGAATATTCTGTAAAACTATTGACATTTAATTAATAAATATTTTTTGTAAGATCTGTTGTTTGATCTGTTCTTGGTTTACCTGTGGTGTATTTCCCATCGTACAACGCGAAAGTGATGCAAATACAAAATGGCGGACGAAAATCGACAACTTAAAAATTGAGTCTTTATGCGCTATATGTGAAAACAATTGTGAATAATGTCGAAGAAAGAATCTAGCGATATCATACTAACCTCACTCAAGGGCGGAGAGAAGAAACCTATCCCAGAAAGTTGTACTTACGGCTCTTGTCGACCCGTCACAGAGTTCGAAAAACTCAACAGAATCGGCGAAGGAACTTATGGAATCGTCTACAGAGCGAGAGATACTAAATCTAATGAGATTGTTGCTTTGAAAAAAGTTCGTATGGAACAAGAAAAAGATGGACTACCAATTAGCAGTCTACGGGAGATTAGTTTACTGTTGAGTTTAAGGCATGAGAACGTTGTTCTGTTAAAGGAAGTCGTGGTGGGAAGGCATATGGACAGTATATTTTTGTCAATGGAGTATTGCGAGCAAGTGAGTGTGTATTGCACAGAAGGGAATAATACTAGGGATTCTATGCAAGAAATCTGCTGTATTAATAAAAAGATATCCATCACAATGTTTGCAAACTTCTTTTTCCTCATTATCCCTTCACAGGATGTAGCAAGCTTATTGGACAACATGCCAACTCCATTTTCAGAGACTCAGATAAAATGTCTGATAATCCAGCTTCTCAAAGGCACACAGTTCCTTCATGAGCACTTCATCGTGCACAGAGACCTCAAGGTCTCTAATTTACTGCTCACAGGGAAGGGTGTTCTCAAAATAGGTAGGTCAATGTGCCATGAAACCAATATTATTGACATCAATCAATGACAATTAGTTAATTGATATGATATCTATTGGTATATTGGCCAATCACTGTCAGTTTGTTTTTCTAATTTCATTGATTGTTCAGGTTTTGCAATGAGTTTTGAAATAGGCGACATGTTCAAATGAACACCCTGTTATCGATTGTCATCTATACTAGACTACGCAAACTTGAAAAAACTTGGGACACTATCAACTGAAGGGGCCATTGGAAGAACAGAGTGACTTTGATTGAATGGGAAATTCTTCCTATCCCTGTATAAAGAACTGGGAGAAGTTTGATATTGATCAAAGTTGCTTTTGCCATTCTTGCCCCTAAGACTCCATGTTTGTTTAATTTATAGCTGACTTTGGACTGGCTCGAACATTTGGTTATCCTTACAAGCCAATGACCCCTCTTGTGGTTACCCTGTGGTACCGTGCACCAGAACTTTTGTTTGGTGCAAAAGTTCACACCACTGCTGTGGACATGTGGGCTGTTGGCTGCATCTTTGGCGAGTTGCTTGGGAACAAGGCTCTTGTTGCAGGGAAATCAGAAATCTATCAAATTCAGCTTATTGTAGAGTTGTTAGGGACACCAAGTGATCAAATATGGCCGGGATTTTCTAGTTTACCAGGTGTGAAGGATCTTCGCTTGCAACTGCAGCCATACAACAACTTGAAGCATAAGTTTTCCTGGTTAAGTCAGGCTGGATTAAGTCTGCTAAACCATATGTTGATGTACGATCCCTGTAAAAGAGCAACTGCTCTAGAATCTCTGCAGAGCTCATACTTTGTAGAAAAACCACTCCCTGTTGAACCAGATATGATGCCTACTTTCCCAGAACACAGAAACTATAAGAGAAGAAATTCTGATAAAGAAACGCAGGAGAAACGACCGAGAGCACATAGTCAGTCAGACCAGTCTCTTCGCAGTGGGTTTGGGGACTCTTTTGGACCACAACTTCCAATAATTCATGTGGCCAAGAAACCCAAAGTAACTAAAAAATTGAAGCAATTGTGAAAATGAAAAAAATATTTTAGTTCAGTTTTATTCATTCTTGAAATATATTGATGGGTACAGTGGTTCCGATTGCTTTGAGCTACAGTCCCATTCCTTTTGAATAAATATTGTTACTCCTCTATGGGTGCAATTAATAACTACCCTCAATATCACTTATATGATGCTGTACATATTTTGTAACTACTGATCCTATTAACCAGTCGCGAAACCTTGCAAGAACTATAACATCTATGTGATCAATAAAGTACTTGGAGTCAAATTTTAACCTGGTACTGGAGTGCGAATAAGATATTTTAACCACAGTCTACTCACCATAACATTTGGATCAGAATAAAAAAACTCTATACAAAACACAGTATATAAGTTGGCTATTATCCAATCGGAATCCTCGTTTTATCAATGTTATTTTAGAATGCAATATATATAAAACTAGACACACTATGGTGCGTTCACTCGTGCTACTATTTATACTTGTAATCTTTTGAGTTGATTTGAATATCTTTTGAGTTGATTTTTGTGTATCTTTTGACTTTTTCATACTCGCCTCGTTTTCATGTTTGCCTCGTTTTCATG